>VZRU01020576.1:33425-67145 GCA_013398155.1 Pedionomus torquatus
CTCTACAACTACCTGAAAGGAGGTTGTTGAGTGGTGGGGGTCGGTCTCTTTCTCCCAAGTCACAGGCAACAGGACAAGAGGAAATGGCCTCAGGTTGTACCAGGGGAGGTTCAGATTGGACATCAGGAAATTTTTTTACACTGGAAGGGTTATTCAGCATCGGAATGGGCTGCCCAGGGAAGTGACCAAGGCACCACCCCTGGAGGTACTCAAAAGATGCGTTGACATAGTGCTTAGTGACACAACTTAGTGATGAGTTGTTTATCTGAGTTAGGTTGATGCTTGGACTAGACGATCTTAAAGGTCACTTCCAACCTACACAATTCTATGATTCCATGATTCTATGATTTTGGGGCACTGAACGAGCTCCTCTCATAAAATTGGCTTCTGGCACAATCAAGGTGGCAGTGCCAGGCCGTGAGACTGCTGGGAATACATTTTTGCCCTCCCAAGAATAAAGCACTTCCTGCCAACAAGCTCATTTATGGATGTGTCATACTCAAGAAAAAACTCAGGAGTCTTCATGTCGATTGAAACATTCCATCAAGAACGGAAAGGAGCAAAGAAAATTTCTAAAGACTGTGGCAGAAAGTTTAGCTGGAATGGGATGTGTTTCTAAATTTAGTAGGCTTAGCCTGCAATATCAGAAATTTGGTAACCTAGATGTAACTTCTGCAACATGGAACTTGCAGATACTTTTCTACTTTGCATAGTGGTTGTGGAAAAGAACAGCAATTTCTCTGGAAAACCCATAAGATAGATTTGCTATGGGAAACCCTGAGTCCTACTAGAACAAATCTGTTAGGAAACAATAAATGAAGAATTGCCCCTGCCCTGAATTTCTGCTGATGGGCACTACCAATGACAACTCAGGGAGCAATGACAACACACTGCTGGATTCTAGATCTATGAGAAAATCCACATTTGCAGAGAGAAGACAGGCTACCTCTGTGGATGAGACTCTTCTGCTGCAAAGCCATCTGCAGACTGTGAACAAATAAATGCTTCCAAACCACACCAAAATCCAAACTGCAACTGCATCCCGCTGTTTTATTTGAGTTTCACTCTTTTTCAATTAACTGAGAAGAACCTGAAGGTTCTGCAGCAACAGAAGGACAGAATGGGAAAGCAGCAGAGGAGGGAGTTGCCAGGGCTTTGGTCTTTGTGAGACAGGATGGAGAGGGGACAGGGCTGTTGATTGATATCACATTCTGTTAGAAACAGAAAGGCTTGCAAGAAAATGGATTTTTGCCTCTATCCTTGCAGCTGCTGTTTCTTGCATCATTGTCTCTATTGCCCAGAGTAACAACAGATAGGTCCCGTTGCTGGATGTGTGAGCTAATTGCAACCAGCAGCAAAATACTCCTGAACATTGGCATTTAAATATTCTCTCTAGACCACAGATTCAGTGCTCCATATTCACTCCTTTTTACATCTCCCACCTGCCCCCCCAGCAAACACAGTTACCAGGCAAAACATTTTTTATTTTGAATTCTGGTCCTACTTCTTTGGTGGGTGAGGAGGGTGCTGGGACGTGCCAACAGGATGTCTCCTGGTTCCCACACAATGCAAGCTTACCAGGGGGAAGAGGACTGAAGGACTGGCACATGTTAAGTGCGTAGAGTTAAATCCACTTTGTCCCTAAATATAACACAGTTGTCTTCTGCACCGTTGCAGTGTTTGTAGAGAGGTAAAATGCACTTTGATTACTTTTAAAACTCTTTCATGGATCCATGATGCCATACATTTTGTTGTCATAGCTTATGTTCATTTTATCCAGCATTGTGGTTAGAAACTGCTGGTGTTTTTTAGCATAGCTATGGCTAAACAAGTTCCAATAAGCTTTCTCCATGTGCAAGGCAGACCTACCGACTTTCAGACAGAAGACTTCAGGACAAAGAGACTAAGCATTCAGCCTGATTTGGATGGCACACGGATTAGGGAGAAAAATACCCTGTCCACACAGCTTGTGGGAACCATGCTTGAGCCCCACTGGCACTAGCAATCACATTTAGTACAGTCGTCTTTCCATTACACAGGGAGTCTTCACTCCAAAATTTATGTACAGTTTAATCTGATTATTTTTCTTCCCCATTTCTGCCTGACAAACTGTACTTGCTAGGCCCCTGGCTGGAAATCCATGCTAATCAATTTAAGGCCTAGTAGATAAAGCAAAGGTTTTTTCTCTGTGTTGTCAGTAAACCACATTTCATGACTATACTCAAGCCTCCACTAACTAGGGTTACTGGCATCTTCTCGAAATGCAGGAGCAAATAACAAGAACAGGAAAAAGCTGCAGCTGGAGTGAGGACAGAAAATGCCAGCAGAACTGCTCACACCAGGAGTGGAATGTGGAGGGTTTGGGGAAGGCTGGTGGCTTTATGCAATGTTTGTGCAAGTGACTTTGTTGATGGGTTTTATCTGCCCACACACAAATGACAGTTTTGATTATTTTAACCACAGAATTTTGTTTCCTGCATCAAGCAAACTAAATACTCAGCAACTGCCAGACTATTAAGCAAATGGTATGAGATGTATTGATTCTGCAGTGGTACCGATCTTACATTTTTACATAATGCCTTTCAGGCTTAAGTGTCCCTAGGCGTGCTACAAGTTGCACCTATGAAAAAAGCACGTCAGGAATGAAATACGACAGCTACTTGAGAGGACATTCTGCCATTAAAGAGGGTGCAAACACCAAAAAAGCAAAATACACTCCTCCCAGCCAAAATTCTTAGTGGCGTTTTGAGCAGGTTCTAAATACAATAAACAGATCAGGGATTAGGTAGCCACATCTTAGAAAAGGCAGAACAAGTGCTGAAACAATTATCAGAACAGCGAGTATCTTTGTCATGACTTTTACCACATTGCTGGTACAGCAAAATCTGCTGCACAAATACCTAGTTAATGTATAACTGTACTGAAAGCTTTGGCTTAAAACCTGGCTGTTGATAAAAGCAGTTTGTCAAGACATCAATTTTCTCTCTCATTGGAAAACTAATGTTTCACACAACAATGTCATTCATAATTGAACTGTGGCTCTACTTACATGCTCGGGAGGCAAATGAAGCCTCTGAGTCATCGGCATCACTGCAATTCCCACTCCTGTAACTCCTACCCAAGTTCTAATCTGTGAGAAACTTTCTTAACCAAAGATCACACTTCCAATCTTGTCTTCAGTAAAGGTTTTCTGCACGCCCTCAAGCAAGCCATGTCATTCTTTTGTGTCTCATATTCTTGCCTGAATATGGTCATTCCTGAAATTTTAGAGTTTCTTAGGGATACAGTTAACCTGAATTTTAGAGAACCTCAAGGAGGCTGGAGCTGAGCACCACATGAGGACTTTCATCAGCTGAAGAACAACAGCAAAAGAGACAGGGAGGTTAGAAGAACTTCAATCCTTTTTCTTCTCACAGTAAAAATCCGTGATCACTCTTAAAATCACTTGAGGGTAAGAGCAAAGGCTCAGAAAGAAACCTTGCATTACATGACCTACAGAACAAGTCCTGCCTCTGGTGAAGGAATCTGCTTACCGCCGGAGTGCGCTTGTCAGCTCAGCAGTCAGTTCACTCTCGTTGTATGGTCTCAGCTCAGCTAGTGTTAACGGTGTTGCGGTGCCGTCACTGCAGTCCTGAGAAATGAGGAAAGACCATCTAATTTGAAGTTGCCATCTTAATGGGAAAATGCTGAAAAGCTCTTAGTTTGCAGCTTTTAAAATGGAGGTGAAATAAACATCTGAATGTCACAACAACATGGCAGAGTACCAACATGCCAAGGAATGGACAAAGGGATTAACACTTCACAAGCCCTTCTGAATGTTTCCTAAACCACCACAGCTCACCGACGTGCAGAATTCTGCTAAAGTGTGCACAAGTGCTGGTGCCTTACATTGACACCACATTTGAAACAAAGCAGCACTGGATCTAACAATTCAGATGATGCTTTGCCAGAAACAAGTAAGAAAGACACACTTAGATACTAGCTCTGGATTTTGTTATCAAACATATTACTGAGGTTTTCTGGGGACACAGCACTAAACTAACAGGTTTAAAGTTTTGCTAGGTATTTTTTTCATGCAAATTATTAATATAAAGGCAGAAATATGATAATTTTGCACTACACGAAGGCGGAAAAATCTTCATTCTCAAATCACTACAAATTGTCTGACTTGGAAAGTTGTAACTGCTTCACAGAAATGAGCTCTGTTTTCTTCATATTTTGTGTTTGGAGTAGGGGGAGGATTTGAGGGTGTTTTGCTTATATTCTGTTCCACTGTTTCCAGTGAGTGGCAACAGACAAGACACTGCATGTCCAACCACAGAAGCTGTGTGTTTGGCAAGAGTGGCTTTCTGGTACTACTCCCCAAAACTACAATCTCATTTTAACCTAGGCTTAACAGTAATTCTGCAAAGGCCTGCTAAGTCACAGCATGGAAAGAACCACCTGAAAACTGGAGGAGAGAAAAGGCATACATACAGACAGAAAAGGAGAACGATTAACATGATAATGACTGATTTTGGGAAGGGAGGGGTACAATAAATCATGTTTACACCAATTTTGGAAACTTTTTGACTCCTGACCTTGCCCAATTTGTCTTTGCTTCCACTGCTGGTTGAGCTGAGAGACCTCATTCTCTGCTCTTTTTGCTCTTCCACTTCAGACTTCAAGTGCTCAATATGGACAAGGTAGGCCTGCTCCTGAGCCTCTCGAGTGCTCAGTTTCAATTCCAATGCCTTCTTCTCCTTCTCTAGCAGGTAAAGCTGTGCCTTGAGCTCTGCCATCTCCTCCTGTTGAAGAAACATTGTCAGCATGTTGCTTCATGGAACTACATACCTAAAAGAAGACAAGGTAAAACAAGGTTTTCATGCACTCCTCCTAAGTGTTCTTTCCAGGGAGAACTCTATCAGCATCCAGAAGGACTTTTATAATTGCACAGTATATTTGTAAAAAGACCAGTATATTTTGAGACTGAGTATGACATGACGTGCCTCAGAAATAAGCTCAGAGGCAACAGAGAAGTTAATGTGGTACTGAAACTAGAGTACCAGGGATCTGAGAGGGTTGCCACAGCTGCTGAAATTTCCTTGGTTCTACCTTGTGCTTCAGAGACCATTGCCCTAAAACCATGAGTATCTGATATCCTTGTCAAACAGCTCTCTAAGTGCCAGATGCCAGTTTCTTATTGTATTGTATTGTATTGTATTGGTTATCATCTCACTACAATGGAATAGGTTTGAGGGACTAGAAGGACAGACACAAATCGAACATTCCTGCCTCATAACACCAGAGTTTGTGCTAGAATAAGTTAGTCAAAAAGGGCAACTGGGTATGGCACTATTGCATGTCAATTTTTTAATGTCCCTCATTTACATGGCCAGGATCCTAACTATACACAACTGGAGGTTGAAAAATTGCACTTGCTTATGTTCTTCCGTAAATATGATCTACAGAAGATGGAACACCGATACTTTACAGAAAGAAACTTAATTCTAAGAGCTAGTTCTTGTGTGCAATTCTTCTGCCACTCTCATTTATGACCTGGCTGTCATCATAACAAAACTGCTATTTGGGGACAGACCTCTGTTTTAACATCTGCCCTGACAGTGGCTGGGCAGAAGTGCAAGAATAAGGTACAAGTGCAGTGACTCTTCTTTCAGCACTTGCTCTCAGCCTCCCAAGAAAAGCAGCCAATGGTTATCCTGAAGCAGATGGCTCTTTGTGTTTAACAATACTTGAGAAATTTTCTTCCACGAAATGTCTAGTTATTTTTTGAACCCAGGAAAACCCAGCACCCACAAAACATTTAAAGAAATAGCCCTATAAAATAACACCATCAAACAAACAAAAGACGACCAAAACAACAAAAAATCCAACTCAGAATCACGTCCTCACTGTTGAGCTCACTTGTGCCCTAAGTCAACTCATGGGTGAAATACTGAGTTCACGCAGCCGTTTTCTGTATTATAGATAAGATCTAGACTTGCTCACCATGTAAACTTCTCTGAAAGACAGAAGTTCCTTTTTGTGTGGCCAGCTTGGGAGCAAATAACTATTTACNCTATTTTCTTTTTTTTTTTTTTTTTTTTTTAATACAAAAGAATATATTCTAGTCACAAAAATGTCTTCAAAAATAATGCTCTTTCTACTGCATCCGTTATTATCAAAGATTATACAAATACAAGTCTTAAAATGTATTTAGACTAACATTTTCTATTGAAGAGAATCTATGTTCCTATCAAAAATTTGCTGTTTGAATTAAGTGTAAGCAGCACACACAGGTGTAGCACAGTTAAAACCAGCATATAGTAATTACAGGTAATCATTGGCTTATTCAGAACCACCAGCCATGCAAAAGTAAAATCCATATCCTAAACCCCCTCAGGCTTGGAAAGGTCTGTATGAGCTTTAAAGTAATTCATTTATTCATCTACTTGTTTGTGAACTGAAGGTCAGAGGCAGAGTTTAATTCAATGTGGTTTATAGAAATTTAGCTGTTAGGAAAACTTACCATTAGTTTCCTTTGTCAACAGTAAAAAAAAATATAAATACTACTGGTAAATAATGATGGAGAAATTTAGCTATTGGAGTTGAACTGTACTGTCTGATATACTTAAGTGTATGCATTTAATTTCCTAAACTGCTATTTCTAAAGCCATTAATCTACTTGGCCTGCTTAGTGAAGACTGAGAAATAATTTAAGCAGAGTATTTTGGCACTTATGTGCATACAAGATACTCCTGACAGAGGGCTACCTATGTGGGAGGGTCATGACAAAATCTTCTCATGGTGGAAGATGAAGTTAGGTAACTTCAGTCTAGAAATATGAGATATTTATTTTGTAAAAGAAATAGGTGAATTTAACCACTGCAGCAATGAATCTGTGCAACTGATTTTTCCCATTACTTAGAAGTTTTTCCTTAAAGACTGGATGTTTGTTTTTAATACATACTCTAGCTCCAAATAAATGAGGATCAGTGGTTAACTCCTTTGTTTATGAAGACAGTAAGCTTACATCATCATATCTGAATCCACAAGTTTGCATTCTGTCCCAGAAGATACATCATGGACTCCAAAAGCACCCTCTATATGCTATTTTTCTCATACCAACACAATGTGATTTTGAAGTAGAGAAGGAAAGACAAAGCAGGGGACAAGTGGAAGAACTATCAGCCACAGCACCTCACAGAGACTCCCAGCAAAGGAACAGGAAGGAATGGAAAGGTTGAGGTTAAAAATTAAAACTACAGTTGAGGTTTCTAATATGGACACCTGCAATCTTTGAGGCAGAGTGGAATTAGTAACATTTCACATGGGAAATTTTAAGCAGCTCAGGTTTACTTAGAGTGTTAATTAGTCTTTACACATGCAATAATTTTTTCCATGAGAATATGATTTCTAAAGATAGCATCTAAATTTAATTTCAATGCCAACATCACCTTTGTATATTTACTATCCCTTTTTTTCCTAATTACAGGATGCTGATGAAACATTTTGCAGTTTAACATATCTGCTTCTTCAGAGTATGGCCTAAGGCACAAGTAGAATTTACAAAATTAAACCTTGAAGGATGGGATAGTAGATGATCACTCTCCCAGCTGATTGCAGAAGACTTATACAATCCATGCAAATTCACAAGCTTCAACCACTAAATCTAACAGTCATTTCAGGACTAATTAATTGAATATTGAGGAATATTTTGTACTTGTATTTCTGAATTTGGGTGAAAACTTGAATGAAAATTAAACATTCCTGACCCAATATAATCAGAAACACCACAGCATCCTCAAAAGGAAAAATTGTGTTGGATGTGGTCACAAGAATAAAACATCAAGAACTCTGATATTGCAAAAAGTTTTAAAAGCTAGGAAAATGGAATCAGGAGGCTCACAGTTCACCAGCCTTCAGAAGTAAAATAAGTATCAGAGCAGATAAATACCATGGTCTAGTTAAATGTATTTTACTACATACATCTCTAAGAGCATGAAATGCTGCAAGAAAGGTGGACAGCTGGATTCTTAACATTTTCTGCAAAGAGACTACAGTCTCAAAGCACATTACGAGCAATATTATCACCACCTGTACACAAAAGAGAAAAAATTACCAGTGTAGAAAGCTGAGACTCCTTATCGAGATTAAGTCCTTTGAAATGCAGAAAGGCTGTAAACCAAGAATTATTTACATCCATCAGAATTAATCTCCTTGCTAACTGGGGCATGACAACAACTGACCTCAAAGCAAGACCACTGAATGATGACAAACTGCAGACGAGAATATATTTGGAAACATGGTTAACTATTGCTCGAAGCAAAGAATTGGATTTTACAGTTCTGGCAGACCACTATGCATTAGACTCTGGATCAGCAGAAAACAGTAAACAGGGCAACAGAGAAACCATCCCCAAACTATCTTTGTATGGATCATTTTCAACAGCAACACGGAACTAATGGTGTAAAGGCATTTTTAGAACATTATCAGCATATCACACAGACACAAGAAGAAATATGGCTGATGCAGTCATTGATTTTTACTGGTAGCCATAAATGAAAGCTGCCAAAAGATGCAGCAGAGATTCCAACACAGATACAAGTTTTAGGAAGATAGCAGCAGGTCATATGACCCAGCAAGGCAAGAAATCCTTGAGCAGCTCAATCAAGGTTTAGAATGTACATTTGCTAAGAATGTGGAAGGGAGGGAACAAATTAAGAGCTGCTAGATGATGAAGTCCTCTACAGCATAGACGAGTCCATCCAGTACACTCAGAAAGCCAAGACATCCATGAGTTCTGCCCTTAGGTTCAGCTATTTTATAGCTTGCTGAAAATACCAGCAAAGTGTAAGTAGTCTTGAGTAACAACTGTGGGCTCTAACAAGGTAGAAAATTCTCCTGGTACCCGACGTGCAGAGCATAGATGTGTCTTCTGCAATGCTGTATGCATAGAGGGCAGGAGTTCCCAATTTCTGCAGCAGGAGGGCACTTACCAACAAATCCATTGCAAGCTTTGACAAACTTGAGTTTTCACCATATCCTTTTCAGAAACCTAGGGATTTCCTGCAGTTGTGAATCCCAGAAAAGTGTAACAAATTATAACAAATAACGTTAGTGCCAGTTTCTCTATACCAAAAAAAGACTGAAGGTGACTTCAGCCATCTATGTAAAATGTGTGTCTATTCCTGTATGCACCACAGAAACCAACCAAGAAAAAAGATTTCTTCTTCTTCTAGGGACAATTCCTGCAGTAAACACTCAATGTGCTAGGCCCAGCTGAAAAGTTCTGAATGGACACAATACTTCTACAACACGTTAGGTGATCATTCAGTGAAAAAAAGGATTACCAGCACCCAAAAATGTGCCAGAGTAACGATATGCAAATGTTGGTGCATTAATGACAAAGGACAGCTCTGCAGTTTTCCTTTATCAATCAGTTCAAAGACAGAGGTAAGAATGGTGTCCATGAGATTTCAATGGTGATCTGGATGCAAAAGAGGAGAAGGAAGTGTGATATGTGAAATATACATCTAATTATCTACAAATGCCTTCCAGTACATCTTGCATGCTTTAATTATGGGGAATATATAGCTGTTGGCCACAATAAATTCAAACCAAACTAACATAAGTTTAAGTTTTCTGACTGGTAGGAGGCAATCTTTTTTTCTGAACAGCAAACATGGATTATGCATAATTGTGTTTGTCATCATAAAGGCACCACCACTAAGAATGTAATTATCATTACTAAGCTACAAGTTAGCCAACAGTAGCATATCTGAACAAATCTAGCTTTAGAAGCTTACAAAACTATTAGGATGATACCATCACCTGACATACTTGACATTAGTTGACTAAAATAGGACTTGCTAACACGCAGAAATTAAGCTTACTTAAACTGAACCAAGCCCAGACAATTTCTAAATGCAGACATGTGCTTTTAGTGTGTTTAGTATTTTCCTATCTTAGTTCATCCCTCTCAAAGTCAATACAGAAGCCAGAGTAAAAATTATATAAGCCCTGGTCAAAAAGGACACATTTTCTAGATCACATCTTTAGAACTAGGTGTATAAACCAGGCCTGAGGCACCAGAGTTTTCTCTGAAGACCTGTTACTGTAAGTAAGTACTGTAAGTTACTGAAAGGTACACATCACACTTTTTGCTCGGGCTCTGAACTGAGTTACAGATTGCAACACGGTGCCTAGAACAGCTTTAGACTGGTGACTGACCACTGGAGAGCATTAGGGATGACAGTTTCTGGCAGACCATTCCTCCTCCCACAGCAGGATGAAAAGGAGGTGAATTCGCTCTGCTTCAGTTCACAAATATTCAAGATGCACATTTGCAAGCTTGTAAGTAAAGTAATGAACTGTCTCTTGGGAAGTGCTGTATCATGTTTTTGGTCACCCTCAAGCAACTCAGTTGCTGTATCTCTTAGAGAAAGCATCTGGTTTGTCAAGGCATTTCAAGTTTAGAGCCATGGATGAAGTCCTTGCCTAATTCAAAACACACATAGCTCATCACTGCTAATGCACTGCCTTCTGTCACTCTCTGACTACTGGATTTTCAGCCCCAATTATTTATTTTGACAAAGTCAGCCCTTGTTACCCAGTGATAACTATCAGAGCTTCCCATGTGTGTGACTGAGCATGTTTTGTAGTGCAGGGGCATTGTCAGCAGTGCATTTAGCCTGTTGGATATAAATAAAATACCTTCATTGCCATAAGTTCCTGCATCAAGACTGCATTTTCCAGGTCTAGCCTCTGGCTGTCTCCACGAGGTTTAACGTCATAACTAAGGGGATCAATGTGGATGCTTTCCAGCTCCAGCATTGTCAGTTTCACTGCTGCCCTGTCATTTTTCAACTGCTGGATGTAATCCTTCAGCCGCTGCTCATCCTCCTTTGTAAATTCCGTGTCACAGCTGCTTGCAGTTGAGCTGGTAGTACTGGAAAGAGAAAGAAAGGTATTAAAAAACCCACCAGCAACAAAATATGTATTTAAACACCAAACGCTCTCCCAATACCTCATCGAAAGGACACACATAGTATGGACTGGATGTTGTAATGTTCAGAAGATGAAAAGGGGTGTGGCAAATTCAGAAAATAAATTAATTTTCTAAGCTGCATGAGAAAATTTAATCATGTGACAACTTCTCTGCAAAGCCAAATATTTAGTGACACGTAACTGAATTAGTTTTATTGGAATGTTGTCTCCTGAAACAAACAAATGGAACAGCTACTTAAGATTTCTTAGCAAAACCCTAGTAGGGCAAGCGTCTCTTCTGGTCAGCCACTGAGTCTTCATTGTTGCGAAGAAGCATTTGATAAGAAAAAAGCATCAGCCAGACCTCATTTATCTCTGCTGATGGCAACACCAGTTATAATCTCAGATATTTTAAACGGATGCTCCTAGGAATCAATCTGAGCAAAATTCCGCAGGCAGATGCCAGGATGTAGCATCTTTCAATTCATGTTCAGGTGTATTCCTCAGAATGCTGGCATTCCTTCAGGGCTAGAGGGGGTTTAAAACCAACCCACAAGTTAGCAGGGTTTTTAATAAAAAGTCATAATCAGACTTGGCAGAACTTCTCCTATCTGCAGGCATCAAGCAAATGACTGCCCATTAGTCCACCCCACGAATGTTTACACGGAGATAGCAAAAAGAGAGAATTGATGTCTTAGAGCAAGGGTGTCTCAGTGCTGCCTACCCACCTACACACATGCCAGTGCTGCAGGGGGTCGAGACTGATACAGCCATAACATTCCAGGGCTGAATATAGTTGCAATAACACTAAAAGGAAAATAGAATGTTGTGTTGTTTCTACAACCCCACTCAGAGCTGCCTGCTGTCTCCTGAGGTCCTGTAATCAGCTGCCGGGTGAGGGATAAGTCATCCATTAACCGCACTTGTCTGGAATGCTAGATGATCTCAGCTATCAGCGGGGGAATAAATCACTTTCTGTATCAAATTGCATTGCTGTTCAACATTTTTGTAGGAAGAAAAAAAGCCCCACCCGCTACATGCTGTGAGAGTCAGGATGATGTCCTAAAATGTTACGCATGTGAAAAGGGGGAAGCCTCTCAAGATAGGCTTGAATTTTCTCTTTTCTTTTGGTTCTACTTCACCTAAAGCTCCACTGATTTTTAAGAGCCTCAAATAATTGCCAATCTTCCCACAAATTTCACGTAGAGCCTCAAAGGGGATAGAGAATTGGCAGGTCTACAAAGAATTCTCAAAATCCTTCCCTCTCGTGAAATATCACATTACCGTTCTTTGCTACAGTTCTCTGTCAATTTCCCATTATTCCTTCCTTTTCTTAGGGATAATAGGTGCCATATTTACCACAAGTGTAAATTGGTCTTTGCTTGTTTTCATCCATTTCTGTCTGCAGTGAAGCTAAAAATACCCTGTACATACACCACACAGAAACCCCTTCAGGTTGAAATAGATTGTTGTTCATACTTCATTTTTCATTAGAGAATCTCAGAACACTTAATAAATCTTGCTTTACTGAGTCTAAAGATACCTCCCTGAAATAAATATTGACATAAAAATCATGGGGATAGACAATGCGAGAAACACTTAATTCTGTACTGAAGTCATGTTGCAAGTTTATTCAGCACCCAAAGACAGCAATTGCGCGATTTTTCTGGATTAAATGTGAAACAGCTGTTATTGAAGCAAAGATAGCTTTTAAAGCCTCCATCGGCTTCAAATCTTGGGATACAAAGAGCTCATCTCAATTTTCGCTTGCAAAGGAAAGAAAACCTAGCTCTCCTGCTGGGAATGAAACCTGAGCAAAAATCCTGAAAGTGAATTGTTAAGTTGTGTTGGACCTCGTACTCACTGGATATTCACAGATTTTGGCCCTTAAGTGTCCATGGCTCTGGACACATATTTCAGGGGAGAGCAGTCCAAACTGGGGAAGGCGGTCTGGGCTGTTGCCAGTGATACTCAGGCTGCTTTTACTCCAGTCCTGGCTGCCTGCCTGCCTGCCTGCGTGCCTGTCTGTCTGCAGCTGAGTTGGCTTCTCTGATGAAATGCTAGCAAGCTGCTCTTCATCTTTTCTTTTTTTAAGAAGGTGAGAGGAGCTTAGCAAGGAAGCTGTCTCCACCAGCACACAAAGGTACAAGAACCTTCCCTCTGCCCCCACATTTAGCAGCAAGGTCCCACCCAGAAAACTGGAAGCAGTACAGTTTGCAGAAAGCCAAAGGTAGAACGGCCACTTTGGACTGCTGTGAAAATAAGGCTGCGTGATGAGGGACAGAAGCAACACTGCAGCGTATCAGAACTCACACAGCACAGCTCTGCCAGGGTGTGCTCCCCCAAAAGCCCCACCAGGCAGCTCTCCATACCCATAATGGTAGTCTTCTGCTGCTCTATTAAAGGGCCCACAGCTGGTGAGCATATGATCCTGAATTTCAGATACCGCTCTCCCTTCTCACAGCAGTCAGATCAAAGGAGAACAAAAACAGAATGCATATGTACAATAACGCATCCCTCCAAAAACCACATGAAACTGTTGCAAAAGATGTGCAGTTTCTCATTTGTCAAGTATGTAGGTAAGGGCAGAGAAAGAATCACAATTTCATCACCTGGAGGTAACACAATATCAACCTGCTTATTCTAACCGCTGTTGTATTCACAACAGGCAAAGAGAAATGTTCTCCCCACTCACTTCATTCCTCAGGTCTTTTGCAATGATGTCATGCCTGGATGATGTCAGATTAATTTTTAAATACAGCCTGTGGAAAACACACAAGTTGGAATAGTATAGTGTGCAGTTTTATTTTCTGGCGTGCATGTGTGTGTTTGTATGCACATGTGTGTGTACAAAATGCAGTGGATGGAGAAAAATGAGGCTTCCAACAGTGCCTCTGTGTGAGTAACTTCCGTACACTACAAAACTGCATCCATGAAACCCTGTATAAGCTTCAGTTCACCTGTTAAAAATCAAGTCAATAAATAAATCTGCAATTCAGCAATGGCTGACAGAACTAAAATAACACTGTCAGAACTGAATCCGCAGAAGTTGCTTCAATGTCTGCACACAACCTTACACTTTAAAGAATGCATTCAATACAAAGTATACATAAGCCAACCATCTTCTAGGTGAAGACTGCAGCTTGAGATCCGAAATAGCAAGATGTCAAAAGATAGAAATTTCCTGAGAAATTGAAAAATACTCCCAATCAGCCAAAAGACAAACAACAGTATGTTTGCTTAAAATCAGAACCTTTGGTGAAACTACCCTGCTTCCTCCAGAGACTAGCTCAGTCCAGCAATGAAGCATTACATAGATAACATTAAGATATCTGCTGGGATTTTTCTAAATTACTTACTTGCACACTTCAGCCAAGATAATCTTGTCTGTCAGCTACTTATTTGAAATCTGAGGTGATCCTGATGAGAGATATAGTCCTACATTTGGCTGAGGTCAGATATTTTGTGACAATGCATAATACTGAAAAGAATTCCCTTCACATGTAAGAGATCAGATCTCTTCCCCCATGAATCCAGAGGTAAGACTGGACTTACTAGCACTGCAGGAATAACATCCATGGTTTTCAGCCAGTGTTATGATTGGAGCCTTTTTGTTTCCCTTTTTTTTTTTAAGATGCAATCAGTCAGACCTTGCTGGCAATGTATGTTCTACAGTTAGCTTCTGTTCACTAAAATAATTATGACTTCCAACTGCACTGCAGACCTATTTCTATTTTCAAAAAAATGAATTGGCAAAATTATTGTGCTGCTGCGAGAAATGAGTTGAGATGCTCGATAGTATTTTTATTCAGTTCACCAGTAACCACCTCTTTGATGCTCTTTCACTGCATTTCATTTCTTTTCATTTCAGTTGCTCCCTTTTACTGTCTTCAACCACTTGTCACTAGTGGCTCACCAAGCATTTATTCTCAGTAATGTGTTCAGTGATTTGACATTCGGCATCTCATTTGAAATGCCAAAGTTAAAGATGGGTCAACAATTCCATTACAACTCCATATTCTACAGGATTTTGAACAGCAGGGAGAATTACTCATTTGTCACAAGCCTCAGCAGAGGAGAGTTTTCATCATCTCACTACCTCTTTACTCGGTTTCAAAAGGAAAAGGTAGCGATACATATCCGCAACTAAAAACACTAAAACAGCTAGGGCAAAAGATCAGTCTTGCAGATTCAGAGTACGTTTGAACGACATAATGTAAAAATGTTTTCTTTTCAGTGCAGTGGTCCCCAAATGGTGGTTCACACAGCACTCACTAGTGATGTGGGCTTGTTCTATTCCCCAGTTTTATAGACTGCCAAGTTCTTTAAGACAAATAAAAAACATTAAGCCTTCAGGAACAGCTAGAAATCCACAGTCTGCTTTCCTATCTCTGCTTGGATTGCTATTGTAATGGAAAAGGAAAGGAAATGGAAACCATCAACATCAAAGAATCACAGAGGGCTGGAGGTTTGCGGCAATGGGATGTCTGTCCAGAGCAGCAGGGAGCCAAGTGGCAAGGCAGCATGCATGAATGAGTCGAGAGAGCTGGCAACATAAGCAGGATAATTCCAAAAAGCAGAGTAGGGTCCTGGAGAGAAACAAAAAGGATCCAGAATGATAGGGAAAGTAGAGTTAATTTTTTAATCTGAGATAGAACATTTACTAATATAAATATAGAAAAGCATATGCCTTTTGAACGAACACAGATTTTCCATCCATGGGCTGGCTCAGTGTCATGTGTCTGTAAGCTGAAGAGGGGATGCCTCTATTTTGAGAGAGTGTCCCCAGGAAGGAGAAATCTGAAAACGCCTATAGCACATATCACTTGAACACAACAGAAGGAAAGAAGAGAAGATTTGTATTTCATGGAGGAGCTAAAGTTTCAGAAATATTTTCACCGATATCTATGTTCAGACAAAGACAAATTGCGTTGGGCGTGGGGGGAGGGGAGAGGTATGACAATGTATAATCAGATTGGGCTGCCCCTTTGACAAGTTCCTGACTTGCTGTGTGCCCTTTGGGTGAGCAAGAGAAACTTTTATGCCTCATGTTCCACATATATCAAAGCAGATAACGATAGCTAGCTTATTCAGTCTTGCTCTATGCCTGAAAAAATTATCCTACAATGACAATGGCTCAGGATAAAACACCTCTCTTGCAAACAGAGAAGCACTTACACATTTGCATTTTTACATTTAATGACACAGTTTATACTGATGGAATTTGAAATCCTATGCCAATTTAATAATCTGTTTTATACTAAGTAGAGTTTCATACTCTGCTGAAACTTTACTCAACCAACACATTACATGCACACATACACACATACTGTCAGCTCACCACCAAGAGTTCACGGTAAACAGTGAACACAATGGATGATTTTCCTCCCCCAAAACACCTCCCTCCCTTATCCTACCCTCCTCAAAAATCCAAAAATGATGTTTAACAAAGCAAGGACTAAAAAGACTATATTCCTACCAATCACTTTCAGTGAAAGGCTAGATGAACAAACACTAGAACAGGAACACCATCCCCCACTGCCTCTGGCTAATTTCCCCCCTGTCAATACTGGACACCATCTATTATGCTTTGACCGTGTATCATGTATCTCACAAGTAGTTATGAGTAACCTAAATTAACCCCTTCAAATAACAGAATGGAAAACAAGCTCAATCTGGGCTGAGGTGTTGCCAAGTGTGGGCACTTACAATGTGCTCACATGTGGGTGCAGATACCACATAAGAGCACACAGACTGAGAGAAGTCAAGTATTTGAAACAGCTTCGCCTAAGTTCTTTTCCAGACCCATAAATACTTTTGCTACAATGAGTGATTGATTTGTTACTAGTGCGTATGCTGCCACATTAGTTTCTGAATAAAGATACAGCTCTCTTGGACTGAAAGTGCACCATAAAACTTCTTTGAACAAAACATCAAAATCTGCCCCACATTTGGACCCTGTTCCCTCAGGTTACCTTTTCACTCACTTCTTAGCTGTTCTGTGCTAATCACAAGGCAGGAAATAAGATCCTTTGGAGGAGGCATCAGCAAGAAGAGGAAATGATATAGTACTAAAATAAAATTCTAAAAGTGTCAAAAAAAGACAGCATTTGAATAAAGAACTGGCTCAAAAACTGAATTAAAATGAAGTTTTAGAGTGAATCTGAGAAACCAAAATAACTCTTAAAAAGAAAAACGTTTATCTATATTTATCCAGCATGCTTGCCAAATTCGTATACATACACAAGCACACATATTCACTGCACAGAGTACAATTACACTGCAGGCAGGCAACGGCTCAAAATGAAGCTGCTAGCAGATGTATTTGGATGAGAACACTTCTGCAATAATAGCTCATTTAAGTTTAATTATTTTGCAGTTCTTCAGAAAAACTGCATTATTCCAGCCTTTCCTGGAAGAATCTACTCTGTTTGTCATGATGTTCATTTGCCTGCTCTGCGTGTGAAAGAACAGTATGGGAAGGAAGAATCTGGAGAGGTGCAAAGGGGAATGTGAGGGGAGAGGAAATAGTTTAAAACACAATGGCTAGATTTGCAGCACTTAGAAAACAGGTCTTGAGCCAATGGTGGTATACTTCTGATCTCTGGGTCTCCATATTTCTGTGTTGTCTGCATACAATAGATACGTGCAAGAAGTACATGATTTGAGTTCCAACAGAACAGCAAGAAAGTCACTAAGTGAAGTAAAACAAACATAATGATTTTGCCTTCTATGAGGAAGATCAAAGTTCAATCACCTATTTGCAACAAATTTATACAAAACCCTTGGCTGGAGTTGCTCAAAGTCTAAAGACAATTAGACCACTGAGGGATGGTGACTTACACATCAAAGCAAAGAAGCCAGTGGACTGAGGTAAGGGAGCCAGTTCAGTACATACAATACAACACAACTTTTGGTCTGAAATCAAGTATTTGGGTGTCAGGGGATCGGACAAGTTGCAGTTACCTTGTGTGGCTGTTGGATGACAGGCTTTCCCATGGCTGCACGCTACAGCCAGTGACTGCATAGGCTCCCCCGCAGCTCCCATCTAGTTTCATCAGCAAGGCTTTTGCTGCATTCTCAGCTGTCTTCCTGCAGTCGTGAGCTCTCTTAAGCATCTGGGTGATGTTTTCATCACCTGTCTGGTCCCCTAGTTTTCAAGCAAACAATCTGTTTTAGAGCTTTGAGAAGAGTGATAGAAAATACAGCAAGAGTAGAGATGCTTCTACATGCTCTCAGTTTATACAAAGACAATAACATTAAATTACCAATCTGATGTAAAAACAACTTCACTTCTGTTTTGAGTACCAGTGGTAATTGGGCTACTGTCCTGAATGCATCTTCCTTCCCATGCACAAGCTGCAGGTACTTGTTGCTCTGTGCACGTCATAAGTGATGTTCTATCTTAACTCACTTACCTGTTTGTAAGGGTGTACATTGTGCTTCAGGTTTAGGTTAGGATGCCCAAATTAGTAATACACTGGAAAAGACTCATCCTAAATGGCAACTCTTATTGCAACCAGTCCAGTGCTGTGTCAGAGTGCAGTCATTCCCAGTGCCTTTTTTTCACACGCACCTTTATCTCAAGACTGACAGCTTGCCAGAACACCTTCTTTCCAGCTGGAAGCACTGCCTTACTGCTGCCTAAATCAAAAGAAAACTAGCACTGGTGTTTATTAATTTGCTATAATTTCTAGTGGTTATGCAGCATTTATGGAGCTGGTAAGCCATCCCTTCACAAGAAGCAGGAAAGAAACTACCATTATCGCCATTCTCATAGTCCTAACTCCATCTGGAGTCAAATAATTTAAGACACATTAGTGGCTACACTGAGAGTCTGAACAAAACTATAATACATTTGTACTTTACCAAATACCGTGCAAAGATGTCAGAGAATTTAAAAAAAGCCCCAGTTTGCTCTATTTGAATGATTTTTCATTTCATCCTTATTTGAGTCAAAGACCAATTACCCATATTTCACACTTGCTAAATGGAGTGTGTGCACTAGAAATAACATCAATGCGGAAGAAAGGATGGAGAATGTTCTGTTAAGAGCAGCTGGAAATGCTCAGCTCTAAGTGATGCAGAAGCAGCTCCCATGAATTTCCCACTCACAGATGTTGATATAAAACTTGACTGACCTTCAAACCACAAATCTGCTATTTTATCTAGGTATTTTAATCAAATTTCACGGTGAAGTAAAGGTACATAAACCAAACACAACTTCCTCCAAGTTGTGCTATGTAATGAGAAATTGGCACTTTTTCTATCACAGGGCTGTAACTGATAATACCATAATTATGAGCTGTAGACAGACAGCTATATAAAAACTAAATTACACTCTTTCATAAATGCTTGATGAAACCCTCCCCAAAGTACTTCTCCCTTCTAAGATTTCTTTCTGACACGTATACGAATAGAGAAACCAAGACTAAATTAACTTTTGCTGGCCATTGATCCCTGCCAGCAGGGAAAGCTCCCTAGCACAGGGAACAAGTGGAGCCACCAGCAACCCCCAAACACTTCAGAATAGTGGTTTCAACTTTCAACTGCTGTGACAGTGGTTCATGTCATTACTTAGTGAGGAGCATATTAAGAAATGATACCTAGCCACAAGATTAACTACTCACAAATAACAAAAAAACACAGAACATACCAGCTACTATCCCTGACAACAGAGTAAAACATAAGATAGAATGTTTTAAAATTTCGGAGCAAAAGTAAAATGTGGGGTGAAAAACTAGAGCCTTTTTTGTTGTTGTTGCATTGGTAACTACTCAATGCTACTTTTGTACTGTCTTAATCCTAGTTTTTCATAGACTATACTCACATTCTAGGGAGGCCAATGTTGCTGGTTTAAAGAAAATCTGTACTTGCAGTTACCACAGCTGTATGGCCCTAAGCCACATACGCTCTGAAGTATTGTTGCATAATTCCACTCTGTATGGTTGCATGCCTGCAACGGCCTCACCTCTGCCAGAACAGGCAACCCCTCGTGATAGTATACATAGCTTAATTTAAATTGCTGGTGAATTTTATGATTTAGTTTCAGTCTCTCTTTTTCTTTTCCCCTGCTTTTTGGGTGTGTAAAATACTTTAATTAGTTAAAAACAAGAAAAGACCGGAGAGCATTTTTAAGTGATGGGTTATGAGATGATTCACATTACAACTAACTCTAATGCTAACTGACATGCAAAAGAATTGTTTAAATAAAGTGATTCATTGACATCTTACCAACAGAACCAACACCTGCAGCTCTGAACTGCCCAAGAATAAGACTCTGCTCACTTTCTGCCAATGCCAACAGCAGCTCGTACGCTTCTATGCATTGTTCACTGAAAGTAAAAAACAAACCACAGAAAACAAAAATCACATGAAATGTATCTGCAGTTTAGAGAGGAAGAACACCTGCACCAGCAAGAAAGGTGAACTGCATGATTCCCTACTACTTGTCTAGCAGCAGGGATATTAAACATCCTAACACACATAGCTTCTATCACAAGCATTCAACAGTCTTTCCTTCTTTATGATGGTCCCAAGTTGGCCTCAAGTAATGCAACAAATTAAAACAGAAAAGAATGACCTGATATGAAGTGAGCTCCAGAAGCATGTTTGAAACAGTCAACAATATGAATGGTGGTCGGCATGATCTCTTTGAGGAACTCTTTTCAGGCCTTCTTATTCTACAAAATACAGTATTCTGTATCCTACCATATAACTACACTGTACGAGGTATAGCAAAAAGAAAAGAAAAATACTCATTGCTCTGTTCTGGCTGTAAGATTTTCCTCCTTACAACACAGCAGCTTCTAAATACAATGGCTGCATAGTCCTTGGTGCTGGCTTGGGACAAACCACAACAACAGAACATGTTCTTTAAAAGGCATATTTGTCTTAAGTCCTGAACTGCCTGTTCCAAATTAGTTGCAGCTGAAGGAGTTAAACAACACCATCTTTTTACATACAGTTTAAAGCAAATTTAGATAGCTGTAACCAAATGCCAAGCAATTAATCCACAAATCCAACTGATGTAATATAAAGTCACTCTGAATTACATGGAGAACAATACTACTCTTAGTCCACCGCTCTTGTGAAAAGTGCCATCCTAATAGAGAGAACCTGTATCTTAAGAATGGATACAGCAGAAAGAGTATGAGCTTACACACCACTGCTAATTGAAAACTTGATTCAGTATCTAAAAATGAAAAGCTAAATCTGTATATTTCTATTAGATTCAGTTCGGTATTGTTGGTGAACTATAGCTGAAATACGCTTGTATCAATAACATCAGTTCTGTAGTTTGTCAAGTAGCTTAACCAAAGGGGCATTTTTTCAGGGAGGAAACCAAAAAGAAACAGCGTTACTATGGCACACCATTAATTTCACTCTCAAAGACTTCTACAGAGTCTCTCCTGCTTCCTCTTTTTCTGGCTGAGACACCCTCTGCGTAGGCACATACCTGTACTGCAGCGCAAGCCTGAGGGCTGTGGCGTTGGACTCGTACTTCCCAACAAGCATGCTCATCCTCTCGGCATTACTCTTGCACTCTTCAAGAGTTATTGTCAGCAAGTCATTCTGGGACTTCAAGTGCTCAATACGGCTGTAGAAAAGGAATTAATTTGCAACCTTCAAGCTTAGCTTGCAGACACTGTCTTGAAAACTCTAGAACAACCATAATTTAAAACAGCCAATACCGTTCGGTCTACACAAGGTTTTAAATGACGATGGCAAAATCTATTAGTTCCATGTTCCATATCCACAGCCAAGAGGACAGTAACTTTGCTTAGGACAGCCTCTTCTCCTTCCCATAAAATGTAATCATAACCCTATGCAACAGTGGGAAGCAGAAAGCTGAACTCTTATTTTGTAGCCACAAGATTACTTAGGATAATTTCATATTAACCTTTTGCCTAATTTTTCTGCCTCCATTGCTCACTTCCTACTGCCACATTTGCTTCTTGTTTTAAGTGGCATATTCATCACTGCAATGTGTGGGCGTGTGTAGGGATTATGCAGCTGCATAAATGACCCCCTTCTCTTGGAATGTCCAGAATGACCGTTTCACTGAAGTAATATTTTGGCTGTGACTAGAGAGGTATCATCTAAAATACAAAATAGTTCCTACAAGGCAACAAAATCTCCAAAGCTCCTGGCAATTGTCAAACAGAAGCTTATATGAGAACTTAATTATAACATTCTTCTCGACGAGGTTAACTGTGATTCTGAAAATGAAGCTTCAGAATACCAGTGTCGTTGCTTATAACCGCACTGTACGTTAGCATGCTATGCCTAGTCATAAGAGTTTGACATACACCAAAAAGAGATGGGCAAAAAAAGGGTCCAAAAAAAAAAAAAAAAAAAGAAAAAAAAGGATCATGTTTTGCAGCACTACAAAAACATGAGCTGCAAATAAAGAGATACTGGACAGATCAGACTAAATTTGAGATAGCTGTGAGGAAGAGAGAACTTGGAAGGGAACATGCCGATTCTTGATCCCCAGTTTTGATTTTATGTGCTAGAGAAGACATGAAGCATTGGTTTCGATAGAGCAGCCGAAGTCTATCTACTGGTATGTATGCTACACTGCCATATGTAAGTACATTCATTGATACAGTTAATGCTATAATTCCATTTCTTCAGGACAATACAAAACAAGCTAATTCCAGAATGATGGAGAATAAGTTATGGGAATCCTATTTCTAGCAGTGATGTGTCTTATGAAAAAAGATGCCACCCCTGCTTGGTCAGCCATAGAAAAGGACACAAATTGTCACAGGTGAAGGTGCCATGCTCATCTAATAATGCATGACCAAACTGTCATACTAATGAATCCTTAGAGTATGAAACAATCTTCTCTTTATCACCTACATGCCATGTTTATCTGCAGCTGCCACAGTTGAGCTGGGAGTGAACTAATAAATGTTCAAAAAGGATAAGAACGTAGTAACTTCAATAAAGCTAATAGCAGACAACTCATCTGAGCATATCTAACTTTTCACCTTACCTGTTTAATCTCTCTGTCTCCACTTCAAACTCCCGGATTTTACTTTCAGAGATGGCAGATCCATGTGAATAAAGAGTCTGGAAGATTTCTTGGATGTTTGAGCAGTCTTGGAGGGAATGTGCCAAATGTTCAGCCACAGTGCTAGACACCTACGCAGGATAGTTAACAGATCACTGTGAATAGATGACCACTGGGATTCCTCTCACAGGCAGTCTGCACTGAGAGCTGCATTTGCTTGCACACACTCGCTTCAGGGCATTCATTATTGAAGTTTTACTATGAATTTTACATTGAATAGAATGTTTACAGGTTTCCACTTTACAAAACTATTTTGATTTAAAATTCTAATAATCAAAGGGTAAGGCCCCCTATTTCATCATATATTTGAAAACCCTAATATGCAAGTTATTTACTCTGTCGAAAGCTTAGCAAAAGGTCAAGAGTTAAGTTCTTCCCTGAAACAAATATTATCACACAGTAACAAGAGCTTTATGGATTTACACTGGCATTACAAAACAGAACACAGTTCTCTGTTAATCAGTTGTGAAATGCAACTGAGCAGTCTTGAAAAATAGTATTTCTGGAGGAATTCACTCAAAAATTATCCACTTGATGTTTTCTAGTCACCATCTGTAAGAAAACGATATCTTAATACTGTGTGAAACACTCTCTGTCGAAATATTTTTCTCAAAATAATGTTTAAAGTATTTGCAGTTAGTTCATATATTAGTTGAGTAAAAAAAAAATGCTGCTTTTAACGGAACATCTTCAGAAGGTATCATGCATGCACATAATTATCAGTCCTTACCCCTATACTGCTGATTTCTGATCCTAAGACAGGTCTATCAGATGATGAAGACTCTGATCTTGTCTTTGACAGCTTCACTCTTTCAGCAATCTGTAAGTCAGAATGCTGCACAGGTCACGCAGAATCCACGCTCCACAAAGATCACACAAAAAATGCATTTGTTCGTTAGCTACGCTTGCAAATCTGAAGTAAACTACCACAGAATCGATGCCTGCGTTGTAGCTGAGAGAATGACCACCATTGCTGCTTAACTCCTTTTTGCAGCTCAAGTTCAGGGGCCTGCTTAGGATCCCAGAAAACCCTCTGGGGATTCCAGGTATCTCCCAGTTAATCACGAGATCTGCACAGCAGCTGTGCAAATTGAAGCCTGCTCTTCCCAGGTAATGCAACACACAATAGCTCACCTTGGCTATGGGAATGTCATTGCTACTGCTGCTTGTGCTCAGCTCTCCTGTGCTGGGGTTAATGGGTCGATTGGCAGAAGTGAGACGACTTGGGCTGGATGGGCCTGTTGCCTGCACGCTTTGCAAACGTGTTTGCAGTTCTCGAACCTACAACAAAACATAAGGTTCTGGTTTTTTTCCACTTTTATGGTTTAAATAGTTTGGAGATTTTCTCATTGTCTGTCCAAGCCTAATTGCTTCTGGTTTGAGGATGGAAGATGTACTCTGTCCTGTGGTGGCAGTTAAGTTTTCATGTGGGGAGCAGATTAATGGAGGTTGTTTTAAGATTCTATTGTCAGATTTTAAAACTGTTTGGAATGTGGAAATATGCACATGTAATACTGTAGAGTAATTACTTAGAGCTTTAGCTTGTTTTACATAACCCTTTCAGTGCAGCTGTACTATAGGTATAGAAATTACTCTCTGGGGTGAAGCTAATGCTCCAGCCCAATATTATGATGCCTAAACAAATCAAACGAAGATCCTACTGTTAATGGAAAGTGCCAGTGTTGAAAAATTCCTTGACATAAATATATCACAGGATGACTTTGTAATATTTAAAGGTCCAAGAAATTTGAACATTAATCATGCTTTCGTAACTACAGTTAAATAAAGCTACCATGTAGTGAGTAATGTACAGACAAGAAAACACCGGCAAAGTACCCAGCCAACAGTCTGCAGAGGCTTTCTTGTAAATGTACACTGTAAACACTGCATGGCCCTCAGAACAAATCAGATACTAACAAAACTGATGTCAAAAGATTTTTAGGACTAAAAGGTGAAAAAAACCCAAACAAGTCTTCACGAGCCAAACTATAAAGATTATAGTGTTTACCTTGGAATAATTCTTCACAGACAAAGAAAAATGGTCTGCTTAACACAACGATTATACTACAAGGTAAAGTGACAGAGCTAATTTTTCCCACAGAATCTCAAACAAAGACTATGAGATGACAGAAGGGGGAGGAAACCATCTGAAGAGAAAATTTCCCTGGATATAGAGTGTTTACTTTTATACGTGAGTTTCTGTGACAATTTTGTTGGAACTGTCCATCTGCAAACCAGGAGTGGTGAAATTTTACTAGAAATCCAGAGAAATAAAAATTCAGTCCAGTTGATATCCCCCTGTAGCATGAAATGCAACTCCGATTCCAATTCTCTAAAACAAGGTGGAATTTTATACTAACTACAATATATTTACACAAAGAAATGATTAAGCAAAAAGCATGAAAATAAAAGTTGCATTAAAGCTTAGATTTTATTCAGCTATAGGCTCACCAAGTGCACAATCAGTGCTTTAGCAATCTCTGCTTGAAGAAGTGGCAGTCAGCAAGTTCTCTGTACAACGTACACAGATCCCTACTGCACTGAGGAAAGAGCTTAAGCTGGAACTATCTCCAGTCACCACAGCACTATCTTCTGCCTCCTGTGATCCCTTGCTTCCTTCTGCTTCTACCTCCCTAAAGAGTACCTGTGTCTCTCCTTCAGTCCTATGCAAACTGAAGGTCAGGTTGCCTGAGGACTTACTGTCAAAAATTTTTAGGTATGTGCAAATTACAAAGAAGAAAAAAACTCTTGAGTTTTACATAGCAGAGCAGAACAATTGCATGTTACTAACTAGAAGCTGTCAGTGGCAACAACAAGAGCACATAAAGGCTAACTATGCTCCCAACTTCCCTGTTCAGTCATAGAGGACTGCTTTGCCTTAAACAAAATGGATCCAAACAACTCCATTGGTCTCTCTGTACACAAAACTTCAAATCAAATCCCCAGTGTTTAAACTAACTTGCTGAAAAATGGATACGGGTGCTTGCCCCAGAATTATACTTCTTAACTGTAATTACATCATGAAGTTTACTGAGCAGAGTGTATAAAGTGCACATTCATAGCATGTATCTTCACATATTTGCAGCTGAGGCCTCATTCACTCATACAGACATNCATTTCAGCCTGCTGATATGCATAAAAATGAAATAAAACATATATGCCTGTTTCTGCTTGCAGAATGCCAGTTCAGATAGGATTTTGTACTGTGGCATTAACACTGAAAAAAAAGAGTGAAAAAAAAAAAAAAGGCAACCCTAAAACTTAATTAAATCAAAAGCACATTTGTTACTATTTCTTTTAACCTGAGCTGTTCTAAGTAAATTCCTCAAGCACTTAAGTTACAGCATTGTTTAAAAGCAAACAAACAGGAAAGCCACTACTAGGGATGTATTCTATATAATAAAAGTGAAATACCTGCATCAGTGTCTGACTTAAAAATTTCTAAAATATTCACCTATGCTTGGAAGCTAGTCCTGGAATATTTCAATCCAAAAGCAAGTAACATTTTAAATTTAAGGGCAACCAGGAAACACAGTATTGAAGTTGCTGAAAATGTTAAGCACTCATTGACTCTAAAGTTCAAAACCACCTTATACAAGGACGGTATTGTATAAAACTGTAATCACATAGGCTTCCTTTAGGCTACGTTTTATTACTGAGCAGTGACTATTGACCACAATTACAAAGCCAATTATTATTAAAGACCTGTAGAACAACAGATAGAAAAACGAACACAGCTAAGGCAGTAGGAATGCAAAGCTTCGCTCAAGCAAGCATTTATAAAATTGAACTCAGAGCACAGCACAGTTACCAACCTATGCGAGTTACTGCTTTAATACTGTATCAGAGAAGCAACCACAACTTAAAGAAACTGTCTGCTTATTCGCACTTCCTGACATGTTTACCAATTCAGGCTTTTATTTGAGAAATTGCATGCTGAATTAATCGCTATAAATAACTGCACTAACTTTAGCAACACTGAGTACTGGATGGTAATTCTGAGCAGTGTAACAGGGCAAGTTTGTCTGATGTGTAAAATCACCCATCTCACAATTCACACATTCACCAAGCCAGAATCTCTTGACAGGGTTACCCACCCACCAGACTGCCCAGAGACAGTGTAGGTAACTATTTCTGGTCACCAAAACCTCAGCTGTAAGTAGAGCAGTATGCACCACCTCCTCAGAAAGTACTTTTCCACACCAGTAGTAATTTTACAGGAAAAATAAAGGAAGACTAATGAACTGCAACCAAGAAAAAGTTCAGAAGAGCCAGCTTCTTCTCTGGATTGGTGACAGCATTTGAGTTATGAAAAGACTAGTTTAGCAAGTATGATTAAAAATTGTCCGACCACCTCTACTTATTACTTCTACCAGTCTTAGGTGTCACTACTAATGTAATATAAATTAGTCTGAAGGTTACGTTTATCAGTAGACTGGAGGTAAATGCAGCCCTGCACATGAGACACAGTAAACACTTGGAAATGGGAGAGAGATAAAGAGCAGATCTTACAAGAAGGGGATGACAAAATTGGCAAAATGCAATGGGTGAAGACAAGCAAAGAAACAAAACTAAAAAAGTTCCACTGAAAGACGGCAAAGTGGATTTATGAATTGGAGAGGAATAACAAAGAAAGATCTGGAGGGATTTAGAGAAAGTTTTCTTCAGCCCTTGCATCATACCAATTTAAAGGCAGAAATACTGAAAAGGATTTAAAAATTTCCATAAAGTCCTAAAACTGTAAATTGAGATGGAAAATGGCTGACAGGCATATCTAATTATATTATCGGGAAAAAAATACCCAAACATACCAGGAGGTGAGAACAGAGGAAAAAAGGAGAAATTCAGGGAAACATCTGTGAAACCCACAATTAAAAAAAAGGAAGGAGTAAAGATCTTCTAAACAGTTGGAGGAAGTCCAAAGAATTACAGATGAAAAGTGTGAGAACCTTGGAAAGAGCAGGCACAGGGGCCTCAAGTGAAACACAAGGCAACAGAACCATTAAGACTTCAGTGCAATGGATAGCCTGGATACCAAGAGAAGTCAGGTGCAAACAGACGTTCTCAAATTGTTAATATAAACTTAAGTAACTCGAAATTTTATTTTTAAGATTTAAGTACTATTAACCAATTTTTTAGCTGCATTTATAATTTTTTGCCTTGAATGCTGAGAATTGGAGTAAGAAAAAGGGAAAAATAAAGCATAATTTATTGTGGGTATCTTAAGAACTAAATAAAGCGACAGCAAGGGTAAAAAGAAAAGGGGATGCCACACTGCAGTAATGCTGGATTTATGAAAGGCTTCATAAGCGATTAACAGGCACCATGGATGTGTTTGCAGAAATGCATAGTGGGTTACAGAAAATACTTCAGCAGAATATGCTCATTATCTATAATCACGGATCTAAGAAACATGTTTTTACTCTTTGTATTTTACACATGCGTACTCACAACTACATGATTTGTTAACATGTCTTAAATAAAAAGCCCACAGCTACAAAGTGCTTGGGTTTGTCACTGATTTCCACATTCAAAGGACACCTGCTGTTTTTGTTCCCAGACTAGTTTCAAATAAGGAGCATGCCTCTGATTCTTTTCTTTCTAGCCTATTTATGACCTGTTTCATCATGCAGTAACTTTGAACCCTTCATGTAACAACATTTTTTTGCCAGCATTTTAATAACACTTCAATTTTTTTTTCCCCGTTACACAATGGAGGAAGATGAAGTGCAACAAACCACATGAAGTCAATATACCTCTCTCACTAATTTATTCATGCATACTGCAAATCTGCAAAGGAGAAGATGAAAAATGAAATACCAATTCAAGCTGCTCTGCGGGGCGAGGGCACTTCACAGCCTAAAGCACCCATAGTCTTTCAATCAGGCCTAGAGGTGATTATTTTCAGCCCCTCTTAAATCATGAGCACCAGAGCTAACAAAGTCTGATTTCCTACAAGCTGGCTGTTGTGGTTGACGTAGTATGGCAAAGAAGTTTTTCCTGGTATTTATAACAGCCAACTCCTCCATGAATTCTCTGGAGCTGAATAAGGTTAGACCTGAACTCAAAGGAGGTATTTACAGAATCACTCTCCTCTGTGAAGATGTCTACTTTCAAGGAATATCTAAGAACTTAAGTGTCACTAGGAGTCCTACTCCTCTGGCAGATCTGAAAATCAACCTGCTGTTTAAACAATTATTTTAAGGAGCACAGAAAGGAAAAACCACGTGAATACAAGAAGTTACAGGAAAACAGGTACACTGCTAGGTTTTATACATGTGATTATTTTATTAGTGGGAGAAGCTACAGTGCACTGGGTGATAAAAATATGTTACCAAGTAAGCGTCCTGCTGCTTTTGACATCTTTCAGACTAAACTCCCTCATACAGTGCTCCATGCAGAAAGGGCTAGGCGTTGCACCTCCATAAAGGATGCAAACACAGACATGGCAGGATGTGACATGGGAGGTGAAGGGTGGATTCCCTAAAAGCCCCGAGCACAACTGAAGTGCTCTGATCCAGGCGAGCACACAGCAGAAACAAACACACTGGGCTGTAAGCCTATCTTGGGCTTTTTCACATTTAACTTCAGATTAATCACTGAGTATTTGCATACAAGCTTGGAAACAGAAGCAAAGCTCCAGTTCGTTAACAGCTAAGCAGAGATACTGCTGCATAAGCAAATACCTTGCAACTGAAAGAGGCAGAGAATGGAAATAGCTTTTGGCTGCTACCTCAGGCTTCTGGTGCACATCAAGAGACAAGAAGACAGAACAGCTCAAGGATCACTTTAAACTGCGCAAGCTGATAATAATCTTTGAAGGCCCTTAACGCAATTAGTGTTCTCTAGCAATCTGGAACTACACCTTCTGATCCCAACACCAATGACACCAAAACAAGGACAGCTGAGCAGCTTGTGCCAGTTTTGTGTCATCTGAGAACAGTGTGTGCTCAAGAACACCAGTGAGGCCAAGGACCTGACTCTTGCTGGAATTTGGGTAGGTTTCAATGCCTCACAAGAAGAAGGTATTTTGGGAGAGCCCTCATGCTAAAACGAAGTTTCCTGGAACAGGGGCAATCTGGCAGCTGGAGGGATCACGCTTTAAAAGGACACTTTTCTACTCCTCTATATATTACGGTTTCAGGAAGATCTGAAGTCAAAGATACCTAAAATATTACATCTAGTTTTGTTCTGGTCAGTTTGGTGAATTAAATTGAGTTTGGAGCAAATACAGAATAATCCGCATAACTAAAAACATTCGATTAACTGAACAAGCTGACATATGGCTTATGCAGAGAACAGACTTAACAGACCTACAGAGCTGGAACTGTCTTTTCACTTTAGACTGAGTTCTTCAGAAGTGCCTCAGGGAAGCCTGAATGATGCCCACACCCACCACTTCTGGTGCCAACAGGCTGGCTGGGGCCGCACTGAGGCACTGCTCATCTGGCAACTTTATGGGCAGTAACTAAAAAACCCCCAACTTCTACTTTGCAGTTGTGATGGAGGTGCATGTTGTATCAGTGCTGCTCCTCCCGCTTCCCTGGTGGATACAAGAGATACTGTGTAACAACACAAATGCTACCTTTTCTACTACTATTTAAGCCTGTTACTACATATAGAAGCTGTAAATAGTGCTGATCTGTTTACAACCTTATTCTCATGTAATAAAAATATTAATCCCATGAACTGGTACAGAAGTTCCCCAGCATCTTATCTGTGTTACTGACTTCAGGATTATGGTCAGCTATGTGTAAGCAGCTTCTAGGGCACTGACTGGCCCAAGCTTAAATAGATTTTGGTTTTAATATAGCAGTATCATGCAAAGGCAAAATAAACCTTTGCGTTACGAAATCAGCTGCTACACTGTAGGCACCCTACAGAAAGAAGCAATTATCTCATTTACTAATGACTTGTGAGAATCAAACTCCATACATACGTTATTTCTTAGCTACTGTTCTAGAAAGCAGCTCTATCTGTTAACAGAGCACAATAAATACCTAATTAAATTAAATCTCCAACAAGCCTGAGAAAAATGTATTGAAAGCACTCTGCTTGATTACAGACATTGGTCTAAAGTAACAGACCTATTGATCTGGTCAACTTCAAGCTTATTTGCTTCACCCAATTTAATTTGAGAAGAGCAATAACTAAATTTTAGTTGGATCTCCTTTCCCACTCTCCAGGGAAATAATCTGAAGTGACTCTGAGTTCAGGTGGCACACAGAAAATACTTACTAGGTCAAAGAAAACATTTATTTTGTTGCAACTACGGGCACAAAGTTACATTAAAAATGCAAATCGGGTTTCCAGTGCAACAATTACATAGGGCTCCTGACAGGGTCATAGGCCATGAACAAACTTCTCTGGTGGGGGCAATAAACCTGTTGTTCAGCAAGCTCAGGATGATATTAAAAACCATATTTCAATAAATTTCCATATAGGTGCAAACTAAATGAAAACAACTGAACAAAAGCCCAACCTGCCAGCTGTGGTGGAATATCGAGGCTGCTTGATTTTGTTATGCTTTGTGCCAATGCAGCATTAACCCTTTGCCTACGGGGCAAGACACCTACCTGATCTGTCCAAGAGCTTCCTTAATTAAAGAAGAAAGCACATTTAAACTGGCTTGCTCTATACAAAAGACAGATCCCAGTCACCACAGAGCACTTCAAGGCTTCCCCTGCCCAGAGTCACTGGTCTGGACACAATTTGGGTCAATTATGTCTCCCCGCTGCTGTCATCCAGCAGTTGCTCTAGCCACTTAAGACAAAGCAAGCTGATGACCTCAATTCTGTTTCCAGCAGAGATGCCTCCATAACAGAGTGGCAGCAGGAGCACATGCAGCATCCCTGTCAACAGTTCTAACAGAGGGGCCAGCAACTGCTACATCAGCATGACTGACACACTCGCAGTTCTAGGCCCTGCCTACACCAAGGAAATTGTGAAATATTCAATAACAGAGCCAGCACTTGTGTGGCTCCACAAATGCCTGGTTCACGGTTCCAAGAGAGTGACCCAGTCAAGCAGTATCCGCATTCATACAACTAAACAGCACTTTCTTCATCATCTATCCCAACCCACTGCTACTGCTGGCAGCCAGACAAAACTTAACAGTTTTGTGCAGAGATAATAAGGCTAGCTCTGGAATTAATGCAGCTGTATTAACTGGGCCAATTAAAAATACACTTTTTAAACTTCATTTAGATACAATCCTAATGTAATCATCTTTGTTTTAATATGCATCCCTGCATAGTGATACATCTCATTACACAAACATAACTTAAATATTTTAAAGCTCTGTTTTCAAAGTAGTCAGTCAGTAGCCTTCACTCCTTTCTGATTCTTCAGAACCATACGCCTCTTCTATTATACACCTTGTAGTCTAATTTCTACCCGTGAGTGATCTATATTAATGTGTTCTTGCTTCAGTTTTGTCCCTGAGTTTGAAAAGACATTAGCTCCCATTCTTACTTTATCTCTCTAGCACTTCTAGAGAAATCAAATTTAGATTTTGCTTTGCCAAGCTGAACTTCTCCACGCAAGCTATCCATTTCTCTGACCATCTTCTAGATCTTTTTTTGCCAATTTAAATTGAAGCTTTTCAAGCATAAGAGGTAAGAACTGCACATCACATTTCAGAACAGATCTCACTACTCTTGATATAGTCTGTCCAATCTCTACTGGAAATGATCTGCTACATCACAGGACTGAATTTGCTACCATGCATCAACGGCTCAGCCACGCTGATCCCTGAGGGTACAAACACCACTACTTTCCCCTTTTCCATTGGTCAGCTGAGGATTTCCTGGCTGTCAGCATAAATTCTTTACACCAATTGTTTCAGCACCTTAACTTGCATTCCATTCTTCTCCAAATTTGTCTTTTTCTATTAATTCTGTCCTCAAGTGCATCTATTTTTTTTCTTGTTTGATATCCCAATATTGATCTGTATCATCTGTGATGTCAATATCTGCATTTATGTTAGCAAGTTTCACAAGCAAGTGCCTCTATTCACCACCTGCTCCCCGCCCTCCCCCAATCCTACTATAATTCACCGGATGTATAAATGATACTTCTGCAGCTCAAGGTGTAGTACTGTCTCTGTTTAAAAAGAAGTGTCACTATAAAACTAGTCCAAAACCTTCAGGACTGAAAACAACTTGTGATATACAATTTTACCAAGGAAAAGTCGAAGTGGTCTTGTTTTATATGATAGCAGATTACTATTCTTCTCTCATCTCTCACACCTATTTTTAGTGTTAAGAGAGGCTAGGGAATTTGCAAAGGTGATTTGTGTCTCAACATCTGAAGACTGGAAGTCTCACACAACACAGCTTCATGCTAAAATGATACAGTCACTATAGAACAATTTTGCTTTAGAATAACAGTAGTTGCATAAAATGCTGATCTGCTGCCAGTAGGTAGAGTGCAACACTTCCAATAATTTTACCAAGACACAGTGGTCTAAATTGTCACTCATACTGAACACAAACTTGAAACTGCGTGTTTTAAAACAAAATCATTTCACACATGGCCAAAACACTGCAGATTTAATAGGGTCAAAGTTATCAAATTTTAAAAGTAACAGTGATTGAAGTCATGTTCTCTTGGATCTTTCAGCTGTTTTGTGAACAAATTTCCAGTTTGTTTTTTTTTTTTTTTTTTTT
>VZRU01020576.1:67170-85560 GCA_013398155.1 Pedionomus torquatus
TTTGTTTTGTTTTTTTTTTATAATTTGGACTCCACACAAGGCATAAGGCCTTTATTTGACCTTGCAGCATCATAAAATGTAGACAGGGAAGCAGGACATGGTTGGGACTACTCATTGTTCAGGTCTGAGAATTATTACCCACTGACAGGAGTCCTGCTCTTTTTCTTTCTCCTAATCACAAACTGAATTACCATCAAAAACAAAGAAATATTTGTTGTTTACAGGAAAAAACCAACAACACCAGCCTCACAGGAAAATTCACTAAATGAACATTTGCCTTCTCTATAGGCAAGTTACATATGCTTCCTGGGAGATGAATATTTCTATTAACACGTGATTTCTGGCACCAGGTTGTTATACACCCTGGCTTTTCACCACACACTCTTTTTCAATTATGTTCAGTTTTGTCCCAGTTCTGCAACTTGTATACTCAGCTTTAAAAACAAAAAGTTCCATAGCCCGTAGAGGAAGCAAGACTAAAGAGAAATTTGTTCTGGTGATAAAATAATACAGACTAGGAGGAAGAAGCAGCCATCATCTATGCAGCAGCCTTACCCTTCTGCGCAGTCTGTCCCTTTCTTCACGAATAGCATTCATGGTGGCCTTGGTCCTGTTCAGCTCCTCCTCTTTGCTACACAGCATGGCTGTGAGGCTCTCATTCTCTTCCCGCAAGCCAGCCAGCTCCTTTTCCCATCGAGATCTCTCTTCAGATAGATTTGGATAAAGGTCACGTCCCAGTACACCCTCAATCTCTTCTACAGTCTGCAAAAAGACAGTCATCAAAAACCAGAAAGAAGCAGAGAACAATGACTGAAAAAGCCTAACGGTACATAAGTCAGAGGCATGCAGCCGGCAACCATATATATATATATATATATTTATGTACACACCCAGCCCCACAGCACCGTTAGTTTGCTTTGTTTGGTAAGTAATATAAAAAAAATATTATTGCTTATTTTGTTTGATAGTTTTGCCATGTAATTGAAGTACTTCTTACTGACCAACATCAAAGCAGATGGATGTTTTATATGCAAAGAAAACATGTCACCCTTGAGTGACATAATGAAAATAATGAAAAATTATCATTATGACATAATGAAAAGTTGGTTATTTATTGTTAACAATCCATTAACCTTAAAGAATAAATCTCAGCTACAGCAAGACTTCTTAGTGAGGAGGAAAAGACATACAAAAGGAAAAAGATATTTTGAACAACAAGTTCAAGATGCCTCTATGGAAGTAGCAAGAACAAAACTTTGGCAATCAGGTTCAGTTTATTCTTTCAAATCCTATTTCACACCTCTCTTCCATAAAACTGCAATATGTTTAGAGTCACAAATATAAAACTCAGTTGACAGAATATATACACTATAATTCTGCTTACATACTTGGTAAGCCTAAATTAGTTTTCTAAAAGACCAGTGCCTTGGAACATCTCTGTAAGATGAATGAAACCTTAAATTAGTTTCACTTGGACCTATAGGTCTCAAACTGTAACAAGTTATTTCAACATGAGGATGAGTTCAAGTTTTGAATAAGCATAGGGTGGTTAATCTTACAATGTGAAGAAAAGCTCTGTAATGGTAGGAGCATTCTCTCTTGATGATGCCAGCCTTAGCTTAAACTATGCCTCTTGGATGCTGTCTTCTGCTCTCCTTTCTTCCCCCAAAACTCCTCTCATCTTTCACACACTTCTCCTGCTGCTTTTTCACCTCTCTAATGCCAAGTTGCTGCTTTTCCAACCCCTCCCTTTCCCAAGTCTCTTCCCTTCCTCAGAGCACTAATGGGAGTGATAAGCCTGCAGCAACACTGAAAGAGTAAGGACTGTCATGAGGATGCAGCAGCAGTAGCTCAACATCATGGAGATATCTTCAGACATGGAAGCTGCTGCTGGTTTTTCAGACTGCAATGCAACCATCTGCCCATGCAAGTATGAAGTCCAGCACAAAATACAATTGGCGGCTTCAGCACAGGTCTGACAGTTGTACTAAGGATGGCCTACAGACCTTAACAAAGCACAGGGACTTTTCTGCTTGCTTTCGTGGTCCTTCATTTTGGCATGATCGACATCCTTTTGCTGACTAAACCATTACCAGAATTCTCCTGTTTGATGATCAACATGCTACCATCATCCATGGTAAATAAAACACAAATATTGCACATGCAAGTTTCTCTGTAAACTACGGGGTTGTTTACTTTTCTTCAAAGCAGTATTACAGTGCAGTTTTATCCAATGTGCTGATATATAATAGATAAATTCATATATAACTTCATGGATTACAGGACTGAATTACAACGCAATGTTCCAAGCACAGAGCAGGATGTCCTATCACGGTAATTCCAGTCTTGTCTCTGACACTGCCATCAGTAGTCTCTGCCTTAGCTTCTTCAGAAGAGTGTTGTGTTATCTGTTCACCTGATATATCAGGTGAAATCTGCAAGTATCAGGTTTAAAAGAAGCAAAAAGCAGCACTTTTTCACAAGGTGTAACTCAACAGTAGAATTTACTCCTACCAGACTTTATGGAGACCAAAAATTTAGATAGGTTAAGAAGCACAGTAGATACAAACATGGAAGAAAATTCCACCTATGACTTTTAAACACAAAGACATCATCTCCGGCTCAAGAAGTTCCTAAACTTCGCTGGAAGCATCTTTAAAGAAAGGAGGAGGACATACTATGCATGTTCGTTTTGATGCAGTCTTTTCCATTGGTATCTGCCACTAAAGAGACTTACTTTTGACTGGATCAGAGCAGCTGTTCTCATATTCTAAATAGTTCATGTTTGGAAATACTTACAACTTTTTTTTTTTNTTTTTTTTTTTTAATACGTAGCATTTTAGTGGTAGATATCTGTTACTGATAGTTATTTACTCTTCAAAAGATACAAAGCATTAACCAGCCTACTCTGTGGAAATTTTCTTAAACAAAGGATAGCTTTGTAACTGTTTGGTTTATCAGACATCTGATAAACCTCATTTCAAGGTCTTTTCTTTCTTTGTGGGACAGAAACAATTGAGCTGGCTATGGTCACATGATTCGTATAAAAGAAGCAAAAAAAATTTACCAGCAACAGCATTAAAAGAAACTCAATGAAATGTAACCATCAAAGCAGAAGGATTCAAAATGCTTAAATGCATTAGTCTACTGGTGAAGAAAAAAAAGCTAACAGTCAAAAAGCATCAGAATATTTCAGGTTTCCACTCATGATTCCACCTGTTTTAAAAACTTCTCAGTTCTCTGTCAGAGGAAGCAGGAAAGGAGAAATGACAAGCACTCTTGAGTGGAATTGTGGAGAGGGGCTCTATCATGTCGATTTTGCTACATTCAAACACACTGGTGACACACTTCCCTAGCAAATCTGGTTTGTCAGCCAGATTCTTATCTTCCGGAAAGGTTAATAACCTTTTCATTTTGTCAAAATACAAACAATCCCAGGCTCTACAGAACTGGCAGTGGGGAAAAGCTTTCCCCCAAATTGGCTATGCATGTAGAAATCCCATGCAAATAAACGGCCTGCATTTTGGACCAGGAAGAAGCTGCTGACAGCTACTTACCATTATCAAAGTTTGGCTGTAGTTAATTTGAATCAACAGTCAATAATGGGGTTCAAATAAAAAGCCTGAGAATTAAGCTTATGGCAACTATTTTGACTTTTTGTTAAATCCCCCTCCTGCAATTTTCATCTGATCTCACTTCTGTGTGGACCTCACAAAGACCCATCTCTTCTTGTTTTCCAGGTTTCACAATCTCTCTCTTGGTGAGCACTGACTTCTGAGACCACTTAACCCTGAAACTCCAGGTAATACTGGGCAACACTTGAAATATTGATCCTAATCCTCTGAAACACTCAAACTGCTTTGACACCATTCCCAAGAGTCCCAGAAGTCTGTTTCTACCTCTCTCAAATACATCCATGTTCTTCAAACTACTAATCAGCATTAATTTCTTTACAGGCAATTATAATCCTCAGGCAACATCAGGGACAGAGGGGACCTTTCCCAGTAGTATGCCAAAGGTCTGCTAGAATGGTCACAGACAGTCCCACTTAAGAGCAAAACATCAATATATCTGTTCTTACATAAATGAGTCATCGATGTCTTTCCATCTGACATAAAAAACTCATACATCTCCTTCCCTCTAAACAGTGGCATACTCTATGGTTGCCTTATGGCAGTTCAGAACCTGAATGTATGTTCATTATATGCGCTGTCAGGCACCCCTCTTCTCGTTTGGTTACAGTCACAGTAAAACCAAGAACAGAGAAAAAAATTGTTCAACTGATGCTCGTGTCTGGCTTGTCTTTTTAGAGTTAATATACCACACATGCTTTGTGTTAAATACTAGCTCCACATTTTAAGACAGCAAAGTCACAACTTGCATTTTATCTTCAAATTTCAGCAAGTATTACATATTGTGCTTTCAGTTACTGGTCAATGACTACCTGCATGACCTTGGGCAAGTGACAACTTGTTTGCTGGACAACCTTCAGAAAGTAAATTAACTGCTGGGTGTCCCCATTTATCTTATCTCTGTAATGAGCACAACAAAAATACACTTTGGATTTGAGGCTAAACGTCTATTAGCAGCTACTTCTGTGCCCTGGAGAATTCAGTGTGAAACAGGTGTACTACAGTTTACCCAACACAAGCTGTGAGCTGGTGCTGATTTCTGCAAAGTACTTTTGACACTTTTGGAAGTAAAGTGCTATTACTACAGAATGTGATCAGGTGTCTTGTGCAATGTATACACTGCATTTAGAGCCCACGGTTACCATTACCTTAATGGCTAAATCACAATGTTCACTTGCGGTAGTCAGTTGTTCAATATGTCTATCCACTTCTGCTACTGATAAACTGCAGCTGCTTTTCTTCCTCCCACAGACAACATTTTCCAGACCTGTCAGCACTCTTTGCAGCTCTGAATTCAAGTCGCTACAGTTATCTAAAAGAAAGCAAAGCAAAGCAAAACAAAACAAATATCGCAACAATTAGTGAGTAAGTGAAAGAACAAACTCTAGCCCAGGAAGTGCCTGCTGCAGAACAGCTCGGGCTGATACTGTTCAAGCAATGTCCTTGCAATCCTTCACTTTTTCCTCAACAACTGATAGGCTTAAGAACCACAACCACATCAACTGAAATGAGTTACCTCCCATCTGCCAAATAACACTCCCTTTACTTATCTGTATTTATTCTTTCTTCAAAAACCTCTCTTTTCTGAAGGACAACATTTTAAGATACCACATGCTCAGATACCATGACATTATGTTTTTCTTTTTGTTATTTAGGGCCTATTATCCTGATTTTATTACCCTCACAGGTTTGGTTCTTTTTTTTTTTTTTTTTCTGTAAATTCAATATTTTTTTCCACCTGGTAAGTTCATTATAACTTTTAAGGTAACTTTTACTCTACTCTGTCTGCAATTCTTTTATAGGAGTTAAACTACTTCACAGGCACATGTAAGATATGTGAATAGCTTTTTTCCCCACTCTTCTTTCCAAAAATCATGAGCTCTCCTGAACAATCATTCCATTTCAGACTCCATAGCTACTCTACATCGAAGCATAGAGTATAAGATTATAGTTACAGAGAAATTCAGCATCTGCTGCAATTAACACAGCCTAGATTCATTTATTTCCTCACCATATTCTGATTTGTATTTCAAAGGCTATGCTGCTATGCTGCCTTTCTGCTGTGAGAAGGCTAAGCAGCATAACTCACCCATGTCTGCAGTGACCATGGTGGACTGATTCTCTGGTACTGAAACAGAATTCTGGTCCATGCTGCGTGAGTCTTCGTTAACCTCATGCTGGCTTTGGCTGAGCTCTGACCGCAGCTCTGAATACTCATCTTCCTCCCTAGGAGAGAGAGATGGCAAAGGCAGAAATAAAATCCTCTGAAGAGGCGCATATCTTTCCGACGTTTATTTCAGACCTGCAAACTAAGCCCCAGGATACAATCCACACAAGCCTAACTGTTTTATCCAGACAGTAAAGAAGAGCTTATACCCTTTACCGCAAATCAACCATGCTAAAACCATAACACCCACTTGCAGCAGCCAGTGCCTGGTTTCCCTTTCTTTATTCCCAAACTCATTACACATGCAGACCACTGTAGAAGGAAATAATTGATGGAATGGAGCACAAGCAAGAATGTGTGCAAGAACATAGGCTGCCCTGCAAGAACTCCCCAACTGACAATTCTTAATCAGCATAAATCAATTTTGATCTCAAAGTGGATTATAAATGAGTGATTTTGGTCTCTTTCTCAGTTCCAGGATGCCATCAGCTTGTATGCATGCACATGCACATATCTGCATGTGTGTATCAAAATGCTCTTGGGTGCAGGTAGGTTTTTAGTTTTTTCTTCTCAAAAGGAAGAGAACAAATAACTGAGTATAGAGCTGAACTGCTGGAGTTAGTGGAAAATAAAAACCTTAGATTACCCAGGTTCTAAGTTATTTGTCAAGCTGGTTCTACGAAAATAATTGAGGACACTGAATATGCTAGTTAAAGCTAATGAGCTTAAAAAATTAGGGCTTTTCCCTCTTGCTTCTACATGAAGAGTTCAAAGCACTGGGAAAGAAGATAAGTAAATGAATAATAGCTTTGCCTGAGAACATTTGTAAACATTTTTTGATTCACTTGCTGATTAGACTCAGAATTTATTTTTCCACTTCCACAGTGACTGTTCTGACATTAAAGTATATACTTTAAACATGAGAAAAACACCAGCTTGTTCAGGTGCAGAGCCCCTCTGATAAGTAAGGAAACAGCCATCACTTTGTAACAAACTAAATCAAATGCAGTGATTTGTTTTGCTGCAGATTCAGCAGAAAAGTGTGAGAATGGAACGGTCTGGAGTCGGAAACAATCAAAATCAGCAAAGAGCTATCTTGGGATCTGCGTTTGGGAGGGGCACCTGTAAAGTCTGCTGCGTGCATGCTACATGGTGATGAGTGTTTCTTGCAGAAATATTGCAGGATTTAGCCAGGATTTAGCTTGGAGGTGTGTCCAGATTTGCCAGGCAAAATATCAGAGAAGATAGCCCATACATATAGGGAACAATGACAGAAGTAAACTCTCCTCTCCAAGCAGTAGAGGTGACGATTTATGAACCACACCAGCTCAAAAAAGGAATTTCAACTTGCTTGCCAAGCAGTGCTTCCCAAGGTAGTTTCTACAGGAACTATTGCACTCTTCTACCCCTTAACATTTGCTTCAGTGCAAAGAAAGTGACTTTATCAGAAGCACTTAGTGACTACTATTAAGCAAAAATGCTGGTCAGCTGGTTAAAACTGAGATTTAGATCAAAGAAAGGTCTTCAAGGTACCATGTGATACAAGTTTCAGAAAATGTGAGAACTAAATCATGAATGACAGGAAATAAAACAGTGCAATGAAGATTCATAAGCATGTGTTCCATCAACTTATTTATTACTAGCCTCAGCACAAGCCAGTAGTAATTGGCTTTGGACAAAAACAATTGCGAAGCACTCACACAGTTGCATTTTTTAGATCTTAAAGTAATTCATTTTTTCATTTATGAAACAGTCCTACATTTTTAAAATCTGAATTACCTCTACAAATGGTCAAGAGGCTGTACTGATCATAAAAGAATACCATACACAATAATTTCTTGCCACTCGTCTTTTGGCTCTTGTAGCATAGACTTACTCTTTAAATTTCTACACAGCTTCATCTAGCTAGTACTACTGCCATTTTTTTTCACTTTAAGCACCCTCAGTGTCTTAGGGCAGCGGAAAATTATGTCACAATCCTCTGATAGCTCAAGCCAGAAGTTAATGTCTGAATGAACTAACACTTCCAAGACCTGACTAGAAGGATGAGAGATCCATTTCAGGTAAAGCGACCGGAAGGTCAGTGTCTCCACCACCACTCTCACAGGGGGTAGACTGAGGGCTATAAAAACAAGGGGGAATTTCAGGGGAATGACATACAACCATTACAAATTCTGCCTTTAAAACTGAAGTTGACATGAACAGAAGAGACTGTATGAGACTCCCCTTTCCCCAAAACAAAAGTCCTTCAGTGGCATTGCAAATGCAAGGTGCTCAACAGCTGCTGATTGACTAGCCACTGAACTCCTGCCACACCACCCAGAAGGTGAAGGTGTTACAACACCTTTGTTGCTGCCATGATCGAAGGTCTGGCTGGAGAAAGCAGATACTTATTCTCCTATGGGCCCTGATGGTTCCCAGTTGCTGGCATGGGATGATGAATTTGAGGCCATTAAGATCAGATCAAGCTGCTCTAAACACAGAGCAGCTCTGGTTTCAGCTGGGATAGAGTTAAGTTTCTTTCTAGTAGCTGCAGTGGTTTGGATTTAGAAGAGAATATTGTTGATAGAACATATTTTAGTTGTTGCTAAATAATTCTTACAGCAAGTCAAGGTCTTTTGCAGTTTCCCACAGAAATTTAGAGGGACCATAGGCAGAACAAGCTGGCCAAACGAATGTTTCATGCCATAGACATCTCGCTTGGACATATAAATGAAGGCTGGCTGGTGGCCAGAAATCTGCAATGAAATCTGCAAGGACAGGCTGCGCAATCAATCATTGGTCATTGGGTGGTGAGAGTGACTTGTGTAGTATCACTTTAGTTCGTATATTCTTTTTTTTTTTTTAATCCATTATTTAAATTCCACTAAACAGCCCTTTTCTCAACCTGTGAGGTCCTTTCCCCCCTCCTTTTTCTCCCTTTTCTCCTTACCCTACTGGGAGGAGATGGGGGGAGTGACTGAACAGCTGTGTACTCCTAGTTGCTGGCTGGGGTTAAACCACGACCATGTTTGTGCAAAAAAAGGCTGTTTTACAGGTGGATCTGCGCTAATTGCTTTCCTCATACTTAGGTGCAGCCAAGGATCACAACTGCTGCAAGGGACTGAGAAAAACCCGATTAAATAGTGAGCAAAAGAGCACACTATCGGTGTATTTTCACACCACTGATGTGTTTTGCCAGGCTGCTGGCGAGGTGTACATGCTCTTCAAGGCTTCAAACAGCACATAGTTTCACAGTTTAGGTGCCTGCAGTTTTACAGCAATCATTTTACTTGAACAAGTGTTTTCAAAGCATTCCAAGACTGTCAGATAGAAAATACTACAGGTGTATGTGCATTGCTCCCTCTGTATACACATCTGAGGTCCCTCTGAACGATTTCACTTGCGAACAAAGAGAGACATGCTTGAGACAACATGGGAATCAATCACTGAAGGCAGGTGGGGCTGGGCATTGTATGCTGAAGCCAACACTATCACACCTACACTGCCATTTGAATTGAATCCAAGTAGCTTCCACCTAGCACGTATTTAGAAACCAGAATCAGAGCTCCAGATCATTGTGGAAATATGACTATAAATGCCATGTGTTATTTCTTCTGATGCTGTAGTCTATTCACTCTCTTTCCTCCTCATTAACTCCAACACCACCTACTTTCCGAATGCATTTCAGATTAAAAGCTGTAAGTCGTCTGAACAAATGGTTTTACAGCAACGCATTACAAGCTTCTTGACAACTGTTTCAAATAATCCTTAGCAGACACTGATGTTCACCGAGCACATTTCTGTTTTGTATTGGCAATAATAATTCCTTATTATTTGTAGAGTTGCACAGATGTACCCAAACAGTCACTGGTGTAGAACTAAAGGCAATTTGATTTCTTCCTTTTTCCTTTTGCTGAACCTCACTTTGTCATCTAAGAAAGACTATGAGTCATAGGCTGAAGTTGTTTCAGCACAGCCAAGTTACAGATGACTTTGCCAGCCAAAGACATGATTCAGAAGAAAAGAGCTGTGTCTGAATGAATCTAAGGAAGAATAAAAAACTTCTAAGTCAGCAATATTCACCTTTAAGGTAGACAAAATTCCCCTTTAGTACACTACCATGCAATTTGTAAATCCTTTCTGTGGTTCAGAGTTATCAGATGTATCCTTTATGCCCAAGTATTGACAAAATGGCTGCAAGTGGGAAGATCCATCTGATTGGCTTTGCTGCCTTTTAAGTTGTACACACTTGGAGAGAAAATGGGAGTAGGCATACACCTTGTCAAAGGACAGAGAACCTTTGTAATGCAAAAAAATTTATTTCCACAAATTGAAACAGCAGAAGTAGGGGTAACACTGCCACCAGCATCCATTTAACATGCTAACAGAAATCCCAAATTAGAACCACTCAGCGAAAGCTGCTCACTCTAAAAGCAGCTGACAAAATGTGCTCTGCCCAGTCATGGTAGGCTCTTCTGCTCAACAGTCTTGCAGAGCTTGTGACAAAAGCCTGTGACTTGAGTTTTACAATAAATTTAAGGAAAATACTAGCCACATCCTCCTACTCTCTCCATGATACTGTAAACAAGAACAGTGAGACATTGTCACACAATTATAATTTTCCAAAAATAAACAGAGCCAAGGTTTATGTCTCCAGAATGCACAAATGAAAAAAAAAAAAAAAATCATCTAGGAAACTGCCTCTTTAGTGTCTTTTTGCTCCCAAACTGCTGCCCTGAGCTGGTAGTGGGAAATCCTGCACTGTCACGCAGGAAGAATCAGGCAAGCGAGAGGCTCATCTAATTGCACAGAATCAGTATTGGCAACTCGCTTAATATCAACTCAGTTGCAGCTGTAATTCAGCCTTTTTTTTTTTTTTTTTTTTTTTCTGTGGTGGTGAGGCTGGGCTTCCNTGTGTGTGAGGCTGGGCTTCCAAACCAGCTGGGCCGTCCAGAGCAGCAGCAGGGAGATGAGACAACTGCAGATGAATGTTGGCTTGCTCCCGCAACCACAGTGACCTCATTTTCCTTAGGGAATGCTGCAAGAGCATAGCGCAAGAGCAGCAGCTAAATTCATATGGCCACACACATGGAACTTGCTGTACCCCCAAAATTGCTAGCAAATCGAGAACAGTCCTGGCATCTTGTAAAAATAGCCCTGTAAGATTACTGAGATCAGCATTCCAGATATATTTGAGAAGAGGCACAGGCATTGAAATGGGACTTAAGCTCCCTTCTAGAGCTGGATTTACTAAACCACATGAGCAAAAGCCATCACACTTCAAGCTGTGTAAAACCCATGACATTGCAAGGGCCAAAAAAACCCCATAAAACAAACAACCCCCCCAAAAAAACACCAAAACACACCCAAGCCAAAAAACAGCAAAAAAACCCCAAACCAAAACAAAAAAAACCCCACCACCCCTGAAACAAAGAGAGAAGAATTCTTGGAATGAAGAATATTAACGACTTTATACAGCCTGCCAACAGTCCTCGAACTGTTGCAATACTGTATTCCGATTGAAACGCTTACTTTCTGCCCTACTTTCTGTGAGTACTACTCAGGGAGAAGCAAAGAGCTACAAATTTAAAGATAACACAGCTTAAGGAGTTAAATACCCTCCAGTTTCTTCCAACTGTTTCTAGAATATTTTCGGATTTTGGGAAGAATCGTGAAGTGTGTCATAAAGCAGCAGTACATCAAGCTACATTCTAGTTTATTTTCACAGCTTAAAAACGACACAGGAAAACACTAAGCAATCCCTGTGTCAGCACTGGAGAAACATTCATCTGTTACGTAGTTAATGTAAACTCAAGAAAACTGTTTCCAGAAAAACAGTCCAAATGTTGTGATAGCACAAGTAAAGCCTCCACTCAGTGTCACTTGCAGGTAACCAAGAGTCAAACCAAAACTAAAATCCCTCTCTTGTCCTGGTTTAGAGGAAAGTCTAAATGCCCCGTGGTTGTAGCAGGGCCGTGCTCCTAGCACCCTGCCTCCCAGGACTGCTTTGTTCCCACTCCTTGGCTGGCAGCCCCCACAGCCAAGGGTGGAGCGCTCTGAGTCACACCTGCCCCAGCAAGGACAGCAGTTACATCACCCTTGCTCTGCGGGATGGATCAGCTTCTCCAGAGTGACTCAAGGAGATCCCAGAGCAGATTTACGGAAAGTCACAGCAGGAAGTATCAGTTTTCCTTCTTTCAGTTGTCTTTACAAACCATATGGAATCATCCCAGTTCTACTTCTGCTTGCCATTTTTAAACAGGGAATATTACTCCTCTGTTGCCCAGACACCAAATTATTGGCCTGCTAAAGATAATAAGTGATTCCAATCATTAGATGACATAAAAAATCTACTACCTTTTTATAAAGTTATTTTTGTTCTTACTAATAAAACCAGAGGAGGCATCCTAGCTGTCTGAACAAAACAAGCTCTCATACAGTAAGACCAAACAGGTTGGGCATGGCATTGGTGCAGTACCTGTTGCAGCAGTATTGTTCTGATGCCTTCAAAAGACTGCACTCTCCAAAGAGGCAGCAAAACCCACACTTTTCATGTGAAGCGGCAGGCACTTCCCATCAGGCTCAAGCTTATGTGTGCATGTCACAGCTGACCTCTTTATGGACATGGTTAAACACCAACCAGACTCCAACATTTTGTAAATGAACACAAATTGGCACGTAGCTTGCCACAGAGACTCCAAACAAGCAACTTTTATGGATTCTGCATAATATTTTTCTTCAATGTCTTATGAGTTTTTCCGCCATTCAGTAAAAAAATAAATAAATGAGCTTCACCAGAGAGAAGGCTGGGATGGGCAGCCAGTACTATATTGAAAAGAAAGGTGACTTGAAACAAGACGAACGGGAAGTTTGTCCACAGAGGTATCAAGCATGAATGAAGAAGGGATTAGCAGATTTTTTTCACAGAAGTACTAACAGTTTAGAAAATACTTACCTGACAAATCTCACCATGATCATCACTAGTTGATCATCTCAGAGCTGGCAGTGTTTGTCTTCTTAAATAACATTAACATAACATGATTCTATCACTGCTTATATATGCATACATATGTGCGATGATACTTTCTCTTACTTGTGGTACACCAACACAACAACCCTTTTCCTTTTTTGCACATAAATATTTTCATGAAAGGTTAAGCGAAAGAGTAGTTGTAACAACACTAAAGGAATATTTAGATGGCACAGCACAGTTCCTTGCAGTGCTCATTAGGCTTTGCAAAGTGTGATTTTGCCATAGAGAACACAGCACTTTCAAGCCTCAGGATGACACTCTGCAGAACACAGACCTTAATTATGGGTAGCTACTCAGTACCAGTCATAATAAGTCTAACTACCTTAAAGTCATCATCAAATTATATTTAGAGTATAATCCACACCACGTTTTTCACTGCTCTTGCATTGGCCCAGAATTTCCAGGAAGTTGCTGTACCTTATTGTTGTTCCCTGTAGTCGATCAATTTTCTTATTTAATTCAGCAATGATACTGTGCAGCTCTGTGATTCGTTCCTCATAGCGTAGTGTTGTTCGCTCCTGCACATCTTCATGCTCTCTCATTAGGTGGGATTGTTCACACTAAAGTACAGAAAGTAGGAACAGAAAGGGTCTTATGAATAACTGCACAGAGAGCAGATACAAGGCAGAAGTGCACACCATTAATAGTTTTCTTACTCATCAAATCAACACTGTCTTAGCAAGAGAAAAGACTGATGCAAAATATTGACAGATATACAAAGGTATGTAATTACAAGATTTTATGAACCAAAAGCCTATGCACTGTAGGTTTACTATTTTTTTTCCCTAAAGGATGGAAGTTGCCCTTCCTGCTTGAACAAAAAAAGGCCATTTGCAACTCAAAATAACCATACATATCTCATCTTTGAATCTGTGAGATTCATAATGGCTCATGAATCTCCAAAATCTTCCCAACGGGGTCTGAATTAGAGCAAGTCCTAAGGCAGAAACCACACTATTATAAAGAAAAGTAACAAGACTTTGAAACTATGACTTTTTCTCTAAAATAAGCATTTGTTTTTATCAGCCTTTTAAGATAACATAGCATATTTTTTATTATTTTAATCCTCTACAATAAAATGCTTATTATTTCAGCAACTGAAAGGCTACCTGGCTGCTTGCTTTTTATATGTGTCATTAAATCCTTCTTTTTATTTCCAATGGAATTTTAAACCCAGCCTCTCTGGCTCACTCTTCATGCCAGCAAACACTCTACTTCAATCACGGCATTGTGGCAGGCAATTACAATCTACTGCAATTACAATCCAACACCACATGCTGATTATGCTTGGTAGTGGCTGAAAAGAGTAAGACTTGTAACTTTTTGCTTCTGACCCCTCTCAGGAAACAGTCAAGCCTCCTTGCAGCCACAGAAAGGTATGTACTATGCTGTCAGTAAAAGAAAATTCAGGAGCCAAATGACAGTATGAAAAACACACTCATTAATTGAAGACCTACAATCTACGACCCCAGTGGCATTTCTAAAGGCTAACAATTTATAGTAATTTATGAGGCCCTCCAACATTGTTGCATTAAAACTTATTTTAAACACTATATACAGAGGTAACTACTTCAATCCTTTGTATCATAAATACAAAAATTATACCCAAACTAGCAGCTGTGCCAGAATTTTCATAGTTTTCCCTCATATATTTTGGGCCCTCAAAATCACAGCTTGACATAACCTACAGAAAAGGCTGTTTAAAACCTAAAATTTACGTTGAGCTTCAGTAACACTTTCTTTTTAAATTTTAAATAAAAAGTATTTCAATATTTTCAAGTTCCATGAATGCGCACACTGAAAGGCAGCCCTGACATTAGAGCACCCTTCCCACAAACACCAACAAAATAGTTTCTTACTCCAGCTGGCTTCAAAGGCACTTCCACCTAAACTAAGACAAACAGAGCATATCTTCACTCTGAAGAATAGAGCGAAGGGTTACATTTTAGAAGGCTCATAAAGTTCACCTGGCTTTTAAGACTTCATTTTGGCAACTGACATGGTTATACATGTACATTATAATGACTCTTTACTGTAGGATCACTCCACAACTTATTTCTCATGTTTCTGTACCTTAATATATCTAGCTGAAGAAGTGCCATGGCTTTCAAAGTGCAGAAACAACACAGAAAATGGTTAACAGACGTTTCAGAACAGATTTAAGTGCAATAGAAAGCTACTTGTTCTGACTTTCTAAACTTAAATTTCCTCTGACAGACACTGACACTCACAAACACTACCTAAGCATTATCCAGATCAACCAATTATGTATACTGTTCCCCCCGCCTTTTTAAACCAAAAGGATGTTTCAGATAGTGTGTAATAATTATTTTCAGACAATAAATAAAAACCCTATCACAACAGTTTTTGTCTTTCTAAGCTGTACACTGAAAAGCAGAACTTGTTTATCTTGACTGAAGATATATGGACTCTTGCTAATGGATCTCTGCCACATTACCAGATTTGCTTTCTGTTTTCTCCAGCCCTTTCTCAGTCACCATTTTTCAGGATAACCATCATTTAGTGACAAACATACTTTGTGAACAACGAGCAGTCTGGCAATATAAGACAACAGCTTCACATTTGATTTTTTAAAAGCACTCTTGGATTATCTTAGGCAAAACTGGAAAAGGCAGAAAGGAGATCTCTGTGAAAGACAGGACACGATGTTAGGAAGGACAGCTATGCCTTGGAAGTGGGTAGAGAGTTAGGTCTCATAAATTCTCATCAGCAATGACAAGTCTACACTAAAAAAAGCAAAAGCATCCAAACAATGGAAACATAGTTCAGTATGAATCCCAAAATGCAGCAACGGAAAATTCTACTGGTTATACAGGATTGCTATTGCTATGGCACATTCATCTCAGAGCTTAAAAGGGAAAAGAAACAAATGCGTATTTTGGTACCCATTGCTAAAGTTTTCTTCTGGGATAGTGAAACTGTTTGTCATCCTCTTTAGTTTCTGTGTCCATAAAGTCTCAAAACAATGATCTGCCATCAGTTCCTATTTCTTTCCAAGAAGCAGACATTCAGCTCTTGCAACTTACTTGCATGTGAGTCACACAAACTTTTAAAGATAAAATACCTTAACACCCTCCTTCTTCCTTATCTCTCTTTCAGTGTCATCCTTACATTCTAATCAAAGCCATTAAGAACTCTAATTCTCCGAGAAAGCAAGCATAGGGATAATTCCTATAGATGAGCAATTGTTCAGGTCAGGAGAAAAATTTCCAGCACAGTTCTCAGTTTATGTGACCTTTAGCTGGCTTTTGGTACCGACCAAAAAGGTTATTTCAATTACAGTATAAATTAACAATGCCTGGAAACACCGTCGTCTGACCTCTTGATGCTGGGCAACAACCACAGAGCAAGATGACTATGAGGGAGGATGATAAGAGAAGATAATTTAACCCAAGGATGTTGGCTTAACATGATTCTACTGCCTATTAATGTGCACAAAGTCCTAGCGCAAGAAACACCACCAGTGCAAACCTTTATCTTAAATTTGCAATGTTGAGTCAGAGGATAAAAAAAGAAACACCAGCAGTAGTGCCTGTAAGAGGTCCCCCAGTGCCTCAGGCCCTGCAGAGGCAAACACTGTCCACGGCATTGTTCACCAAGAACACGTTACCACCTGAATGAGCCACAGTGATAAACCTGTCTAACAGGCTGACGGGAGCTAAAAGTCTGTGCTCAGCTAATATGGCATTTTAATTTAAGAGGAGTGGCAGATTTTAAAGTGGCAATCCATTAACCTAATTTTATGTATAAACACAAGTCCATTGTTCCAAACCCTCAATCACAAAAACATGCGCGGTCAGAATTAATTGTTTGGTGGTATATTCTGTGTATACTTGGTGTGGAAGAAAAATACATGTACACAGGACTAATCTATGTGAGGCAAGGAACATCGAATAACAGAAGGAGTAATTTCAGTGTTCAGCTGCACACCATGCATTTTTATTTCAAGTGACTTTGTTAAATGAGAAGCTTCACTGCCTTGCTGTGAAGTTCACATGTTCTTATATGCCTAAAGAATATTGGTTTCATTCTTATACTGAAAATCTGCTGTCCCCCCTATATTCTGAACAATTGAGACGATGGTAAAGAATTATTATTACAGTAATGGGACTTACTGCTGTGTGACAGAGGATCCAGAATGATGCAGCACAGTCATTGTCACCCTGTGTCTACAGTTGTTATAAAATTCCAAAATTATAAGGACTAAGCACAAAGAACGAGCGAGCAGGACTACTTTGTGAAAGGAGATGAAGTTATAAGAAAGGCAGTAAGTGAATTATCTATTCTTGTTGTATTTGCTGTAATATTCATCATATTATTAAATCCTATGTTCTATCATAAAACTGCAGAACTCAATGTCACAGGATGTAGGAAATGCCAAGAATGCAGATGGATTAGAAAGAAGATTAGATAAATCCAGAGAGGATAGGACCATAGAGGACTATTAAATGTGATGCAGCCAACTGCTCACAGATGTTAGCAGAAAGATGGGGGAGTACGAAGGAGGAACTCTTAATATGCTTATCTTACACTCTCCCTTCAGACATCCACTATTTATCATTATCAAAGCCAGGACACCTTGCCAGAGCGAGCTAGGAGAAAGCACTGCTTTTCTTATAACCATGGCAAGATTTTTGTAAGAAGACATTAGTTATGGTTGACCAGTACTTTAACAGCAAATTTCATTCAGGGAGCATACCACTGCACATCGTACTCCAATACTAACTCAGAGTCAAGACTGCTGTCTTACTGAAATAATAGAAGGGTGTAGGCAAATGTTACAGCAGGTCTCCACAGACTGCATTTTTGGAAATGAGCATAATACAACAACCAGTAACCAGTTACATCCTTTTACAAAATTCTGAGCACAGGCCATCCAAGTATCTTTCTTCACCATTTGTCATCCATTACTGGAATCATCTCCACTCTGCAAATCACTACTTCCTTCTTCCAAAGGGTCTGACACGCCTCATGAAATGATGGGAAAGGTATTACCAAAAACGTGTTTTAATAGCTATTTGTTCCAGAGAGCATTTAACATGCCAGATAAAATGAAACATGTGCTGCCCTTCCAAGCACAGTCCAGATGCAGAATAGAGATTTAATACTTACCCACTAGCATCTGATTTTGGTTATGCAGAACCTCAAACACCTCTTATTTAATTTATGACTTGTGAACCTCTGATTTGCCTTAGTGAGGAAGAAATGCATTAGATAGAGGTTGTAGAAGAGGAAAAAAAATACATGATATGATACACAATACGGATTTGGATGAACCTCTCTGGAGTGAGAGTAAAAGTTCAAAAATTATGTTAAGTGAAGTATCTGCTTGGAAGTGATGCAGTTAGAAAAAGAGGGAAACAAAGTGGTTTCACCAGAGTCTGTGTCAGTACTTACACACAGCCAATACATTGAATATATGTTGTGCTTGTTTAATGACTTATTCCTTAAGAAAGATTGTAATTTATTAGTACACACCCCAAAAAATTTCTAACCATTTGAGGGCTTTAAAAAAAAAAGAATTAGAAAGAGTTAAAATATTAAAACTTTCTAGA
>VZRU01020576.1:85573-96936 GCA_013398155.1 Pedionomus torquatus
TAAAATTTTTTTTTTTTTTTTTTTTTTTTTTTAACCTGAAAGCTATCTAGCACACTAGCTTTCAGGTATTCTGATCTTGCGTTATTCACAGCTCAGGTAGCAGTGGTCACTACACTAGCGTTCACAAGCACACAGCCCAAGATCATGTAAAACCCTCAGCTTTACAAATTGAGCACTACACACACGTGTAATTAGTAACCCATCAGAGAAAACACCAATCTTGTGCTAACAGAGCACATGTGAATTGGGATTAACCCCAGTCACCATCAATGGGGATTCATTACTGCATGGGAGCACCTACAAAGCAGTCTGCATTGGCTGAAAGACGTTATATGCATTTTGAATAAAGATCTGGAAATAAAACTAAAACTGACAAAACCCTGTAGTTAGCACAAGACCCTGCAGAGTTATAAATAACAACAAAGTTATATAACTTTGCATAAGATATGCAGCCTCATATCAAACTGTATGTCAGAGAGAGGTGTTTAACTCAGAGAGCAGTAGAGATTAGAAAAAGGTCTCAGGATTCTAGTTGATAAACAATGTTAACTCCCGTGTGGCTCTGGCTCACATATCTAGAGGAATAAAACCACGGAACTGTTTATTTCTGGACGTTGTAATGATAGTCTGGAATAAGATTATCACTTCCAAGCCAAAAAACCTTAAGGGTAGCTGACGAAATACCAGGGAATGCAGACCATAGCCAAAATACTGAAGTAGCAGCCTTAAAATCTAGACTGCTTAAATGTTTCTACATTTGGCTTGAGTTTCAGTAACCGACAAGCCAAAATGCAGACCCTAAATTTGTAAAATCACAGAATGGTTGAAGTTGACAGGGACCTCTGGAGGTCATTCAGCCAACCCCTTACCCAACTCACGGAGGGTCACCACCTAGAGCAGGATGCACAAGACCAGGTCCAGATAGCTTGAGTACTTTCAAGGCTGGAGATTTCACAACCTCTTCGGGCAATAAATAACACACTAAGCTGTACAGGACAAAACTGTCTCTATGCAAGTGTAAGTGTTAATTTTGAGTGAAATTATGAAATCTAAAGTACTTGTGAAAGTATCTAAAAGCAAAAGTTTAATTTATAGAAGAGAGAAATATTAAGAACAATAGTCCAGTTCCCATTGTTTGCATTTACCTCTCTACATTTACCTTCGTCGGAAAATATATATATTTTCTTTTAAGATCTGTGAAAGCATTAGAGTTCAGACCTTATTTTAATTTAATCCTTTAGATTCCTGTTGACTGCATTTTCCGCAACACATACATACAAACTCGCTTACTAGAAGCTAGGCTGAGATCAGAAATCACTTCTCACATACCACCAAAGCAATGCCAACTGGCGATAGCTTTTGATCGGTGCTAATTTTTACTGTGTTTGAATCTGACCCAGGAAGAATGAGTGGAATGGTTGCAATCAGTCACCTAATCTACTGAGAGTCTGCTGCAATTTTTATATTCTAAAAAATTTCAAAGTAGTTGCTGTTTCTATTGGCTTTAAAACAAAACTGATCTAATTCTTTCTTGCTATTTTTTAGAAGAATGTCATCAGCACACAAAACTTAAAACCCACAGCAACTATGCTTCTTGCAGTCTTAAAATTCCTTTCACTTGTGACACTGTTCAGATATTTGATCCTCTCCCCACATACCATATTCCTCTTTGAAGAACAAGGACAACACAAAATCAACAACCATCTGCAGAATCTTGAACTATTGCTCACCTGTGCTTTTGCCAATTTCTTTTCCAACAGGTCACGCTCCCTTTCTGTTTGTTGTAGACGTTTATTAAGCTCCACTATGTCTCCTTTTAATGAAGCCAGGGCTGCTAAATGAAGCTAGAAGACAAAAGGAAAGAAACAAGTTAACCAACTTACAAGCCTTGTAGCGGTAGCATTTGGAAGAACAGGTAAGATTAGGATAGTATTACGTAGCAGCTGCAACATCTGTAGATTTCTGTGATAGTTAATAGGAACTTTAGTGTAACAAAAGTCTAAAAGAAATTCATGTGCTGCTAAACAGCTTTTACATGGAATTCTCGTCTACAGACAGCACAGACATTCCCTCACCAGAAAACACATTATAAAGATAAACACAATGAAGCATAATTCAGCTGTAAATGTGTAGATTAGTTCTAACATAGTTTAATAAAAGTAGCTTTGGTCTTGCATTATAAAACTTTACATTAAACATTGACTCAGATTTGTTTTATAGAAGAAGGTGTTTCACATTTTGATGCCTCCAGGCATAAGAGAGCTTATCACTTTGGTGAAGGGACTAACTCCATGCATAGAATTTGGTTTTATTTTGCAACTAAAGCTTATGCCACTTTGAGCTACTGCTCTGTAGTTGTTCTCCTCAGTCCCATGTCAGTGAGTTTCATTGATTCTAATCTACTGAAGTGACAAATCAAAAACCTGAGCTATTCTTCTTTCTGCAGCAGATTACTTTGATAAAAGACAGGTTCTACATTTGGAAATACATAACACACTATGATAACTAACACCACTTACATTAGGTTAGCTACATTAACTTAGAAATCAAGAACAATTCTTAAAAGAATCTTACCCCTGCAACTCATTCACTTTCTCTTCCTGTCCTTAAATATATTGTTCATCATTATACCAAAGCCATCAGCTAGAATTAAGCACTCAGTATTGAAAACTACAACTGAAAAGTCCAGGAGAGAAACCAGACACTCATACTGAAGTCTTTCTTTGTAGTAGTAAAGAAAAAACTCCAAGTTATACTGGGCAAGAAAACAAAAGTGACCTTTCACACTGGACCAGATGACATGGCATGCACTGCTCTGCTGCCAAGATTCAGGCTGAAACACAAACCCTGCTTCTAGTCCTCCAGCCTGTTTCAGTGCTTCATTCTGACATTTCATTGGGCAGGTCAGTTATACATTATTTTTCTTGTTCTGTTTCCAATCAATCTCTTAATGAGTCCTATTTTGATATCAGTTTTACCTTTACTACACTGGGAGCCAGCAAAACAATAGGTGTTTCTACATAGTGATGTGTGAAAGCAGATGTGTGTCAGCAGAGAGACTAGATCATTTGGCAACAGCTCCTTCACACACAGTATTCCTATTTTTATAGAATAGGCCATCTCTGGCTTCAAGACAGAGAATGTAATTTAATAGAGATTTTTAGATGTGAATTCTGCATTTTTAAGTGTAGTGTAACTGTTCATGCCAGAATCCTTGGACATCCTCATTTGTGAGTTCAGTCAAAAGTATTTTTATTATATCAGCTACCAAAATGTCTTATATGTGTGCAGTTACTGATTTTGGTATGTACACAATTTTACATTTCAGTAGGCTTAAGATTCTTGAGGCAACCCCATTTTTCAAGGGAAAAAACAGTAATTCAGGTCTGCTATGGGCATATGCTACATAGCTTCTTTCAAGTAAGTATGCTGAAGTTTATTAATAAATCCAGAAACACCTTAAACATCTTTAAATACAACTGGCCTTCAGAAGGACTCCATCCTACCAGAGGAAGCTATGAACTGGCTTTACAGTGTAGAGATACAAGAATCAACCTAGTTGAACCGATCTGTTCATAATCGACATCCAATCTCCAGGAAAGCTGGTGAATTTATAAGCTACTGTTTCATCTTATTCCCTTAACAGAGAGGAAGTGCTGCAAAGAAGCTCACCAATTTGTTCATCAGATCTTACATCCATCAGGACTGCTTTCATATACATCAAAAAATGGAGACAATTCTCCAAATTGAATAAAACAATGCTACACAGTCCAGTAAATATCATTCCCTTTTGTACACTATAATTAAATGATCACCAGCTGTGGTTTTAATTAAATACCACACCAATAATGTCCACGCACATGGTGCTGTAATAGAAAAGGACACTGTTAATTTAAAAATCTCAGTGAAAAACAACTTGTTCTCCAAACACTGGAACCAACGAGGCAGATTTCCTATGGACTTCTCTTTGTCCTCTTCCCACACTGCAGTCAGCTCAGCTCTTCTTCACATCCTCTAGCACGCTCCAAGCTGAGCAAGAAACAGCATGAATTGTGTACAGTTGCATAGTAATGCTGCTGCCTGGCCCAGCAGCTCCTGCCAAACAAGGGTATCCACGATGTCAGTGACACCATCCTCCCCGTTCATTACAGGGTCTGCTCCAACTAACCAAAGAATTTCTTTACTAATCCCAAGGAAAGTTTCTTGCACCTTTTACTATCCAAAATTATCCTTCTCTTCAACAGACTGAACCAGTCCAGTTTCCAAGTACTAATAAAATTACCAGGAAAAAAAGGAGGTTACTGAAAGGGCAGACCAGACAACACAAAGTTATCATACACAGAGAAAGGATGCCTGGGATACTCTTTGGTTTCATGCATGTGCCCACTGCAGGCAGCAGCGAGTCACATGCAAGTGGTGCCTCTGACTTGTGCTGCAATATACTCAGTAAGGTCAACACTGCTAGAGTAGCTGTGTATTGGTAGAACCAAGCTCTCCTCCCCAGTTCCTTAAAATAGCTGTTACACAGTACTGCTGCACCCTCCCCTAAAGCTTAAGCATTGTCAGAGACCCTGCTTCCCAGTGTGTTTGCACAGCACACAGCAAGGTGGGAACTAGAACAGGGATCTTTGGGTGTTCCTGTAACACAAACAAGGAAACATCCAAGCAAAGAGCTACAGTCAACAAAAGAGTGATTCCAGGAAAAAACCTCCTCATATTTAGCATTCAAATTTAATAACCCAAAATATTAAAGTTGGAAAGATTCCATTTAAACATCTCAACCAGAAGGCAGTAGGCCAGTCGTGACTGTAACTCCACAGCACTGAATCACTATGGGATATAACAACTGAGAGAGGAGAATGGGGGTATCCATACGGATACTGCTTTTTTTTTCTCCCCTCAGCAAACAATAGACAAGGCAGAGTTAATAATATTCATTCAAGGCGGTCTGTCTCTTAATGGCACAAGATTATGAAACAGGTCAAAAACTCAATAGTTGGTAAAAATTAACACAGGCAGCAGAAAGATTTCGGTTTGTACACGCATAGGTGTGAAGCTTTAAAGAACAGCTCCCACAGAGAAGTACTTCATACAGAGAAATCATTCTTCGACAAAGTCTGTATCGTTCATAAACTTTACACTGATCCAATAAAACTAGTATTGAATTCTACCAGGAAGAAACCCACTACCAATCCAAACACAACCATCCAACAGAACAGGCAAGGTCAACACATGTGAGAGGAATGACTGAAACGGGATACATCAAGCCAACCAGCTTGCTTCTCTACCACTGTCCAAAGAAATAAGGATTCTTTCAGAAAATAAATTAGATGCATAGTATTAATAAAAAAATGCATCACCTGTCTTAACTTAGAGGCTATAATTTCTATTAATTTTTCTGCAAGGTCAATAGTAGGTTGTTTACTGAAACATATATTCATCACATTTTACATACAACACTATCCTGCCAGATTTTTATATATTACACAAATGATAATTGTGATTTTTTATTATACATTTTTAATAATAAACTCCCCAAATGGTGCATAACATTTGATCTTTAAAATGTGAGACGTTTTACAACTAGGTTTTGAAAAAAATAAGCACAAGCTTAGAAAAAGCAACCTCCTGATGGCTCTTCCATCCTCCTTTATGACTGTAGTCTTTTCCCCATTATACCTGCTTCTACAAGCATCTCATACAATACTGTAGACATGATTTAATGATCTGTACTTTGCACAGTGTTTTAAACACTGCTTTTGGCACTGGGCTTTGTGAACTAGTCTATGTGGGTACAATTAAAAACAAGATATGCTGGAAATCAGGTTTCTCTGTAACTTTGTGGGGAAAATAATATAAAAGCCGGTAAGACAGTAATATGAACTGAACGCCCTCAAAGCAGGGCACTACTGACCTGTTAGTATTGCTGGAAGAGTCCTAAGGCCACAAACAAAACAAGAGAAAGATGCAAAGGGCAATGAAGGAAGGTACTGAAAAAATGACAGGTTAAAGCACTGCAAAGCAGTACAATTACTCTTACACTCCACATTTTTCCGTGCCAAAGTGAATTGTGATCCTCATCACTAAGACTGATCTATATTTTTCTTTCCCTCAGCCTGGAACCGGACTAATTAAACAATGTTGTTAAAAACAATTGCACTCACTGCCTATGTTTACTATTTTCAACTGAGAAATCACGAAAAGGACCTAAGTATATCCTTCTCTGTGAAGTCAAGAAACTAATCTTATCTTCTTCCTCTAGTTTCCTGCTTTCCTCAGCTACAGTACTGCTGCACATCAGCTTGGGAACAGAAGTTCAGAAATGTAACCCCTGACATAACAAGGGAGCCATAAAAACATCAAGATCGTGGTAAGGAGATACCAAGACATATACCAGTACAAGGTAGTCAAACATTTTTGATGTTCTTTGTGTGCCTCCTGTAACTGACTGGTAAATCCCTACCATGAAAAGAGGCTCAGAGGAGATAGGCCACATGGAGGGCAAATGTGCCTATGAAGCTCTAGGAAGAACACAAGGTTTTACTTATCACAGCTGTTGCAGAAAAGCTGACTTGCTCTCAAAATCAAGGGGACATGAGGGTGGTCTTCATTCCGTGTAAACAGCTATCAACAGCTGTGTGGATCAGCTGGATGTGCAAAGGTTTCTCCTTGAGTTTATTAGAAGAGTGTGAATATCTCTTCTTTAGCAAGACCAATGTCTTTAGCAATACCACACATGGCTCAGCATATGGTAGCATATGAAAAAAAATAAAATCAGAAAACTAGCAAAACAACTTCAAAGACAGTAATTGGCTTGAGCTGGCTTCAACCCAGTGGATGCCTTCCTAGAGAGACCAGTGATGCCCAGCACTGTGACAGTGAATGCACTGTAGAGAGCGGTAACGGGAATCACACTGGCACAATGACCGAGCTGTGTGTTGCAATTGCGGTATTCTGCTGCATGCAACTTACATTTGTCCTGTGTTTTCACTACATTTTGTATCACTCTGCTAAATCAGATATTGGACGACATGTCAACTTTCTTTAAGTAAGTAAATCTGGTATTAAACACGACACCCTCCAAGTATGCAATCTCTGAAACAACCTGGACAGAGAGTAATGGGATCCAGCATCCACTTCTCTGGGTTTTTTTCCCACTTCCATTTTCCATGGTTTAGTGCAAACAGCCCACAATACCGACATTTTCTTCGTTTTACTACTACTTATTTTAATGACAGGCAGCATACACAAGAATACCTGATCAAATATTGAGAATGCTGACTCATCTCTGAAAACCTCCCCAGTTTTTGGTGCCTTTTTATTTTTTTTTTCCATGGGACATTTTTTTTGACATGGGACAGTACACTGAATTTGAAAACCCAAGCTGCTTTATAAGACAAGAGATGGGAAGTATAGAGAATAGCAGAGGAAATACAGTTAGAATCCCAGCTAAAACTGCAGAAAGGGCAAAACAACAATAAATGCCTATACTATTTTCTGACATGCTTCTTCAGGGAAAGAGGGAAATATGACTAAAGCCTACATTTGCTGTCAAGGAAATAAAAAGGTTTGTAATGCCAGTTCATAATGAAAAACACATTTTTTAAGACAGAGAACAATAAAACCTTGACTGGATTTTGACTTCAGGAACGTTATGGCCGTGATTGTGCTGTGCATTACGAACTTTCATTAAACACAATAGAGAGCAGTATCAGGGTTAACCCAGTTAGACAAGGCTGGCACTCATCTGCTGCGGTGAACGAGACCCTGTCATGCTGACACGTGGCAGATATACTAAAGACATGTAATAGAGGTACAAAAGGAAAAACTTACACAGAAGAAAAACTATGAAAGAAGAAATAGCACAGGTTCGCACATGCAGGAAACACCTTAAAACAAAATCAAAACAAAGGAAAATCTAGGCTAAGCTTAAAAGCTTTATAAGAGAGAAACTGAAGATATGAAATTTGCGTTACAGGCATTTCTGCACATAAAAACTCAAAGGTGTTGTCAAGTTTACATTTTATCAGAAGCACAGATCAGCACTACTTGCAAATAATACACTTGTTTAAAGTGACCATTAAATAAATGTGTAGCTACTCTCATACATTTTCCTCTCAATACTACGCAGTTTTCATGCCACCTTTTCCTGCACCATTTTAATGGTCCAAGTGATGAAATAAACATAACCAAAGTCCATTTCTGTGAATGTACCGACAAGATAGGAAAAGTTTAACAACCATCTCCCAGAATGAGTGACAAGACAGCTTGATATTCCCTACACAATTTCAGCTATATGATCTCCAGAGCCCAACCCTGAAACACCATAGTCGTTAGCCCTTTAAGTAATTGCCTAAGGAAAAATCAAAATGACTAAAAAAGTGGTACCACTGAACTGTTGGATGTGCCTACACACATGCTCTGAAACTACAGGTTTGAAACAACTGTTCTGTGCTAATAAAAAGCCCATAATTTTTTAGTGACATACAAAATGGACATTTTGTGACTATGCTGCTGAAGCCATTTTTGTCATATTAAACATTAGACAGTTACTTCATAAGCTTGTGCAATACTAAACAAATAATGTGCCAACACAAGCCATGATGGAGCCACCCAAATTCTAGAAAAACAAAGACCAAGTGTTTGTAAGATGTACTTTTTTTTATAATTTGAAAAGTCTGCAGAAGATGTGTTCAATCTGTTTGTATTATATATTAAAATATTTTTACTGAGATTTTTTTTTTTTAACTGGAAATTGACATTTGCAGGCATTTGTGAACATTTGAAACTATTTTTTAAAACAAGCAAACACAAAACTCCCCACCTTAACCATAGCAAAATTGTTTGATAAAGAAAATTCATCATAATATTGTTCAAAAAATTTCACAAAACAGGTAATGTAGTGGTATTCTAGTGAATAGGATCAGTTTTAGAAAGTATTAAAAAAAATATGCAATTGTGACAAAGATCTTACTTTGAAAAATTAATGGGACAATTCACACTCGATGAATGGGGAACATGGTACTAATTTGTACTTTTGAGTGTGCTTGTGGGCTAGACTAATGTCTCTAATTCTATTATGACAGATGTTTACAACTTCGGGGAAAAGAAAATTTTAGGTGATTTGAGAGAAAAAGCCTAAAAACGAGACTTAAATGTAACCAAAAGAGACAAACATCTGAATCTGGAGATTGCACAAAACAAGTACACTGTGTGTAAGTTTACTCTTAAGAACCTTAACTGTCTCATTGCAGGGCGGTCCACATGTCCACATGGATAGCCTCTTAACCTGTCTTTTGCACCACATACAAAGGCTCAGACCTGCTTTTGCTCCCCAAAGGAGCAACCTGTTGCAACCTCCAGTCCCAGTGAGGGAGCAAAGTATCAGTAATGCAGGAGAGGGAAACCGGGAGCTGGGGAGACCATGCTTAGGGCAAACATACTGCCTCCATTTCAACTCAGTCTCCACACGTTGTCTGCAACCATTGCCTCTGTTTCAGTAAGAATGAACAACTGATATTAATATACCATTATGAGCTAGGGAGGGCTTGATATATCCATACTAAGCAGGATTTGATCCCACTTTGGTGACCTTAATTAGCATTCCTACCCTCCTTACAATTACTCTCAATGTAGTTTAAGTAACGTAAATAATCTCTTTGCTTTTACCACTGGGTTGATGGAAAGAGGAATCAGGACCTATATTTTTTCCTATCTTCCCTTTTGCCCAACACAACTGGAGAAAATGAAGTGAGATCAGAGACAGTCAATGAGGTTCCGTGTGAGATCCTTATCCCTTGTAAATCTCAGGGTACCGAAACCCCTTTCTTTGTTCCTTTTCAGTTTGCAAAGGACCACCATGGAGGTGACAGGAGCAGAAAACTCATCTCAAGAATGCACTCCACTTGATCCTCAGCATTTAGCACTAAGGTGACCCACATTCCAGTGCTGGATATGACAATGTCACAGACAGGCTGTAAACTCCTCCACGTCAACTGGTTTTCCAACAGCCCCAGCCTTTTTTGTGCTGCCTTAACTTGTTTCTTCAACTTCAGTCTCTTCTGACTGAGAACAACCTAGATCTTTCAAAACAGAGATTGCCATGCAATAACCACTAAAAAATGAGACACTACTTATTATGCTAATCTAATAATAATTTTAAAAAGCATCCCATGGTTCTTGTGTTCTTTCCAAAACTTCTTGACCAGACAATTTTTTCTGATTTCCAAAGATAAGACCGTGGAGTAGCAACACAGCTAGTGCTAGCCAAAATCTGATGCTTCAGCAAGGACAACCCCCACAACCAAAAAAAACCAAAACATCTCCTCAGCCCAACCATCAGCTAACTTCCCTCTAGAATGTACTTGTACAATTGTTTGAAATTAATAGAAAGAAAACTTCTTCCCAGCTTTTCTTAGTCAGATCATGCCCTAAAGTGCTTTATTAGAACATCCATTATGTAGCTCTCAAAACTACCACTCTAAAATAATTTTTAAAAGCAGCTAAACAAACAACCAGCCCCCAGCTGTGGCAGCAAAATTCCCTGGATGAGCATGTGTTTGCTTAACAAAATACCTTCACTTCAGTTCTTAACTACTTCAGCTTTCCAAGGTTCACTGCATCTCCAGACCTTCATATTCCCCCCTCCCTCCCTCTTTAACCTCAGGCCCCTCTTCATAGGGCTTATGATGGCAACTGCTTCCACAACCCCTGCACCTGTAACTGCACCCAGCAGTTAGATGTTCTCCAGGGTGAGCGGAGAACAAGCGGAGAATGAGTGGAGTTCTCCAGAGACATGCTGGCTTACAAGAAGATAGTGGTTTTGAAAATGTTCTTAGAAAGATAACATACTGTAAAAAACATTCAAGTCGTCTACAGCTTGCCCAGTATCCCCCACCTTTACAACCCTGACTGTAAATCTCAGACTTGTCTGTGCTACATTCCCAGGCCAGTGTCTCACTGCTGCAGGTCAATTCTTAACACATGCCACAGTACCCTACGTCAGACTTGCCGCTTTAGGCAGCTCTCAGTTCTTTTGCCCAGAAATCTCTACCAGCCAACCGGTTCAAAACTGGATGAGCAGTCTCCCCAAGGGGACTTAACTTCTTAAAGCTCTGTTCAGGGAAAGTACCTATGGTACTTCAATCTCAGCTCCTGCAGGAAGCTTCCACAACCTTCCTCTAGCTACACACTGAAGCCTTGTAAAAGTTATCTTTGGGTATTTCATTCAGAAAGGAAACATCCAGTGTGTTTCGGAACTTCCAGACTTCTCAAGCCCTGGCCTTCTCTTTCCTATTACCTGGTCAATACATAGAATCATAGAATCCTCCAGGCCAGAAGGGATCTCCAAAGGTCATCTAGTC
>VZRU01020576.1:96989-114347 GCA_013398155.1 Pedionomus torquatus
CCCCTTTAGGTACTGAAAGGCTGTGATTAGGTCTCCCCGGAGCCTCCTCTTCTCTAGGCTGAACAGCTCCAGTTCCCTCAGCCTGTCCTCATAGCAGAGGTGCTCCAGCCCTTTGATCATCTTCGTGGCCCTCCTCTGGACCCGCTCCATCTGGTCCATATCCTTCCTTCCTATATTGAGGGCTCCAGCCCTGCACACAGTGCTCCAGGTGGGGTCTCACCAGAGCAAAGTGGCAGAATCACCTCTCTGGATCTTCTGGCAACACATCTTTTGATGCGACTGGCCTTCTGGGCTGCAAGTGCGCACTGCCTGCTCATGTCCAGCCTCTTGTCCACCAGCACTCCCAAGTCCCTTTCTTCAGTGCTACTTTCCAGCACCTCGTCTCCCAGCCTGTACTGATAGTGAGGGTTGTTCCCATCATGGAAAAGCTGACTGATTTTACTGAAAGCTTTGCAAATGGATGGCAAACTTGCAGCAGGCTTTGCATTACTTCCTGTTGAGTCTTCCCACTGCCCTGGATGTTATTACTGAAAGTAATAATTGGATAGAACAACAAATTGGATAGAAAACAAGCACTGTTGCAAAATATAGCCCTGATACGGCTGTGATGAATCAGCTTTAAAAATTAGTATGTTACAAATAAAAGGTTAAAAAAGACAGTTGCTACAGTACTGTTGGAGTAGTTTGTTTGCAACAGAAAAAACTGAAAAAGCATCTGCTTAAGTGGATTTTAGTACATCAATAATGAGCGTTTGTTTTTTTTATATTCAGATGAACAACTAACCTCAATTCTTCATGAAAGCATATTAAATAAAGAAATCTCTCAAGCACAATTTCTATGTTCTATCCTAACAAACTCCCTTCCTTCTAAAAACAATCCATAGGCCTATCCAAATAAGTTCTTACTCTCTATGGCATAACTCATTTCAAATAAGTTTCTCATTGAAGAATTCCACTTAAGCCCTCTTCCTCTTTCTGGGGGAGGAAAAAAAAAACACCAAAAAAAACAAGAAAAAAAATCGCATTAATGAAAACCACTAATTTTTTTCTGCAAAGCCAAAGCAGTGAGTCAGAAGACTGAGAAACTGAAAACTCCCTCCACCATCTTGTCACCCTCCAATTGATACCAGTTATTGGCATGTCCTCAACCATGAGAAAACCTTATGCAAGATTTTTGCATGATGCTTCCAACTCCTTCCTGATGTCAACTGCCTTTAAAAAGAAGCAGACAGCCCAGAGATACACCATTCATGAACCAGACTTTTTGAAATAAACTTTTTCTTTTTGAGTCACTATACGGTTTATATTTTAAGTAACAGAACCTTTGGTGTACAAACAACTGGAAAGGTCAAAATAAACACTGACAAATATTTATTATGAATTGCACCAGCACAGATACATCTGCGCAACTGGCACTTCAACCCCTTTACTGAATAGGAACTTAGGTAGATAGGTCTTTTAGTATTTCAGTAACACCTAGATGTGTGAGAAATATGTTATTTTCTTGTGCACTGGACTAATAATTCAACATGGTATTTTTTTCTGTAGCATCATGCATAGGATTTTGTTTCAGTGGCTTCATGCTTTTTCAGCCACCTATTCAGGAGGCTTTGCCAAATATAAAAGCAAGTAGCTCTAAAACTAGTGGAGAAGCAAGTGTAGCATGACAAAACCACAGTGGAACATTTGAGTCAACTAGTGATAGACAGCATCAAAAGTAATTCAAAGATACAAGTAGGCAGTAATTACAAGCCTGAAGCTAATCAAACTAAGTGTCATTCATGAATGTAATGGTTAGAATTTCAGCCAGTTCTCAACTGTGTCTACACAGCTCACGGGTGGAAAAAGATGTCTGGTAAATTCTAGTACAAGACTAAATCTGTTTCTCATAACCTTTCCTCTGATAATGAGCTCATGTTTTTGTTCTTTTGAACCATTAGTTTAGATGCAGAGACTTGACAGATGAGCTTTAGCTCTTCGGCAAGTGAGAATGCCTCCATTTTCTTTTTCAATTGATGTAAATAAAAATAATCCCTTGTTCTGCAGGAAAAACTGCATAACAATTTTCTGAAATGTCAAAAACTTCTGCAAGTAGAAAAGCCATTTTCTAACCAGAAGTCTATGTATTTTGGTTCAGACTACTCATTTATTATGGCCTTGCCCCTGCAATTTCTCTGAAATATAATAAAACTTAAGATTTACATGTTTTAGAGTGTCTATTGGACACTTAATCTTCACTGGCAGATACACACACTCAAAATTTAATTGCATTTAATGAAATTACAGTTGCTTATAATCAGCAAAGTTGAAAGCTTCTAAGAAAAATTAAAAATGGCAATTGCTCTAACATTTTGAGATTAATTTATGCAGCATTTTCACCATTACATGCCTGTCTCTACTAAGCCCAATGCAGGTTCACTCCTTATTTTGGACTGCGAATGTAAATTTGACCCTGTATTTCACCCATACAATCCTATTAAATAAACAGGAGTCACATAGATATTTATGAGTCCAGAGCGCAGTTCCATGGAAAGTGCACCTCCCATGAGATTGTCGTTCTCTCCTTGAGTGTAATTTTCTTTGCTTTAAATCATCAAATAATAACACAAAAAAACATTACTAATTCTCTAAGGAAGTCAGGACAGCACATGAAGTTACTTCTTAAAGCATTTAATAAAATACATTTTTTATGTTTATATCATACAAATGCATGCCTGCGTATGCATATACACTAAGAAAATCAGGGGTCATGAAAAAAGAAGATTTTATAATTTAGAGGCATTGTGGTACATGTCACACATCCCATTTAACATTTCAAAATGTCTGCATCCTTCTTATGACCACTTTCACTAATACACACACACACAAAAGACTCACTGTGAACATAGCTCATAAAGAGCTTTCAAGCAGTAACCGGCACTGCTATAAATCTACGTAAGGTTCAGGAAATAAATCTTGTGCTCTCTGCTGCCCATATAGGAACATTAAGCTTAAGAGGGACACAACACAGCACCTCCTTATCTGTTTAAAGTGGGGCAAATATTTTACTCATGTTAATTGTCCTGACAGAAAAGGATCAACACAGCATTAATCCATTTAACACATGGCTTATTTTTCACCCCTGCACATTATATAGGCCCAAATGCTTGCTTGTGTTAATTCTTCATAAAACATGTTCCTCACTCATAGCATTCTTGTTTGTACCTTTATATAGCATGTGGCATATTACTCACATAATTTAGTAGAATGAAAGTGGAAGTTATGTTTTTCGTATTCCATGGCTTCACCATTTATGTAGCATGTTACTTCACAATTCGGCTTCAGAGTTAAATTGCCACATTATTTCATTTCTAGCTTACATTCTCAAAAATACTTTCTGTGAGCTCTAAAATCATGACATATTAAAAAGTATTATCTTTAACATAACTTTAATAATGAAACAGTAACCACTCCAATCTAACTGAAGAAACTGAGTGACAAAAAGAAAATAGGATCATTATTTTCCCATCTTAAAAAAAGTTTCCTGGTTCAAAGAGCGTACTTAAGAAGTGCTGTATCAGGGCAGACCACGAGCTGACAGTCCAGCATCCTGCCTCTGAGAGGTGAACTACAGAAGGTGGAGAGAAAGCATAAGAACTGAGCATACATTTGTAATGCTTCCATGGTAGTGTTTTGCATGTTCTGAACCTCAAGGATAACTTCTGTCCCTTTTATTCATTTTTGTATCTCTCATGAATTTATAGTACTCTCAAAACACATACTCCTTATTATCTGAGGCTGACATGGCCTGATCTATTTAGCAGAAGGTATTCTTTCACTTTTGATCCTCCCTCTTGCTTTTCAGAAGCACTCTGGTTTTACAGTTCTGGTTCTTGACACGTTACAGCCCTGTGGGACAGAGCCTGGCCCCATAGCTGATGAGCCTAACCATTTTTTGCTGCCAGCAACCCAAATCTATAAATATATTACATTACTGGTCTCTGCTATATTAACATTTGGGTCAGTCTAGCCTGTATATAAGCAATCCTTGTGTTCTCAAGTATACCTCTGGGGTATATTCTAAGGTACTTTGCACTGAGAAGTTTGAAGTTGGTTTCTCCCCGCATCTCAGGTAACTGGATCAATTGCAAGAAAAAAAAATATGTTTGGCTTCTGGAGATATCAGCGGAAAAGACATAAACAGATTCCTCTCGATGAAGTTGGTAGACTCTGGTTTACACTAAAGTATTTCTGGGGCTTTAACAAGTATCCTCTGCCACAGGTGCAAGCACCAGTTCAAAATGCAGACACAGCATCTGCTGAAAGGTTTTGTGTATGAACACTGGTAACAATGGCTGTTATGTAAACAGCAACACAAGACATGCCCATGCACAGGACAGGTGTAAAAAGAGCAAGAAGCCAACTTTCAGGTGACAATGTGACGGTATGTACCAGAGATGATAATCACCAGAATCATTCATATGCTACGGAGCTGTGGATAACTTGACTGACTCTTGTGTTGCTGACGTACTTTCATTCACATTTTGACAAATGCCATCAGAAGTAGGCAATTCTGGTGAATCACTACCACATATAGCCAGCATCCATCCTCAGCAACATTCCCCCACTTTCCAACAGAGACAGCTAGCTCAGCTAGGCATGCCATTAACACAGCTGTGCTGTTTCAATATCCAAGCTACAACTACACTATACCGCATTGACTTAGCTGTAAGCCTTGATGTGCACACAGAGAGGCCAAGGGCATGCAAGTGGCCGCACCCTTGCCTCCAGCCTGCAATTCCAGCCTGAACTCTCCCTTCCTTCACTCCTGCTGGTCATGATTTCTCCCCTCTCAGGGATCCAGGCCTAGAACACTTTTCTATGTCCTTTCTTTGCCGGACTGTGGATTACCTCCATTCTTCTCCTGTTCTGTCTCTTCACCAAAGCTGCCAGAGACTGGCTCTGTGAAGCCCAAAGCCCGCAATACAGCAGCTGTTTCCAACCAGCCCTGGGGTCCCTCTAAGGATGAAATTAGCCCCTCATTACCCTCTCCCTCCCTGCTGTTATGCACCGATGCAGCTATTTACCTAATTGCAGGGAGCAATTAATATTGTCTGTGTTTGCAGGCACCGTTTTTGCCCGTTTCTGCTGCAGTGCTGAGTGTGCAGCAGAAGCAGTGCTCTCAGCTGCCACAGATATCTAAGCCCCAGAGAGCATAAAATTTCAACACCTCTTTCTAGAAATCAAAATTGATAAAAAGATATTTTAAATTTGCCACAAGACTTTGTGACAAGAATCATATTCAAAACAGCACGAGCCAAGTCTGAAATCTTTTACTGCTGCAAAAGAGCAGCAATATAAAAAGTAAACTGTGAATTTTTTTTTTTATTTTTTATTTTTAACATGATCAAGAATTGTGGAATGTTTCCTGATTAAACTTGGCTGAAATGCATCTAACTGCTGAATCCCTGCTGAGATAGGTCCGCTTTTTTAAATAAGTGACGGTTCTGGGAAACTATCATTACACATGCTGTCATTAAGTCTTCACAAGACTATTCTTACTCTGTGGTAAGAAGGTGTTCATTCCTCCTCCTCCCAACCCCACCCCCCGATCTTTCTCAGCCCATTTTCAAGTCACATAGAAGAATTTGAAGGACCTACACAAGAAGGTACTGCTGGCTAACTTTCATAACACAGCTACGCCTCAGGTGTCTCATCTGATTTCTCAGAAGTTGAACCTGCCATTAAATGGACCCAGACTGATTTTTACACAAAACTGTTACTATAAAATAGCAAAGCTTGAAACAAGTTGCAGAGCTGTCACTGAAGTACAAGCACCAAAGCTGCAAGTGTCTACCCAGGTAGAAGCAGGAACCCCCCAGTGCTGACAAACTGGACCTTGATCAGCCAAACGTGCACATCCCTCCTCCCACTCTCCCCGTGCTCCTGGGAACAATCACAGGAGTGTATTCAGTGCTTGGTACATGGCGTGCTATCCTAGCAACAGGCTTGCACCATCACTGATTCTTTTTACTCTTCCTCTAATCCCACCAGAGGCTATCTCCACATTGGAGGAAATCTCACTGCAGAACCTGGGACTCATGGAGCAAACCCTTGGCATCACATGACTGGTTCTGAGACATATGCTTAATTGTTTACTCAATTTCCCTAAGTGATCCTAAGACTGTATTTGAAGCTCTTCTATCCACACCGATCCTGAAATTTCTGAGGGGGTTAAGACTGGGGAACAAACTAAAAGCAAGGCAATGGTTTCCATCTGAAGGAAGAAACCTTACCTTGTGATCTCCAGACACAGTTCCATTTCAGTCACTGAGCACTCTTACAGTCTCAACAACTGGACAGGTAGAAGAGCTGCAGATGCCACTGTGAATTTCCTCTTACTTGAGCCACACAATGGCATATGTTCCTGCCAACTTAGTTGCACTGACATCAGTGTAAGACAATCTAACCAGCAGGAACCCAAATGTCCACTAGAACAGAGGGAAAAATAAGATTGGATTTGACCCAGAAAAAGGGGAAAGTAAGCAATTTTCTTCTTTTGTTCTAAGGTTCCAGAACCATACAGTGTATTTGACAGTCACTGACTGCCATTCTAAATAAAACATACTGATACACACTATATATTGCCAGAATAAACAGGTGTCAACCTCCGTTAGGACCCACTTTGAAAGAGCCATTTCTAAGGCCAGGACTGAGACAGAAAGTTTGGAAAAAGCATATTAAACCAAACTTCCATAGTGAAGAAAAAATGCAAGTCTCAGTCCTGCTGTTTCTTTTCCACTTCAAAGAAACGGTAATCTCAAAAGTGTAATTGCACATACAGTGTGATTTAGCTGTCAAGGATATGTAAATTTCAGTGCAATTTTTCATGTTCCTAATATACCATATATCTACACTCAGTCAAATTTAAGTGCAGGTATTTCTTGAAGGAAAGGAGGTGAGGAGTAAGAAGGAAAGAAATATTTTCTCAGCTTGTGTCCACCAACTACATGAGATTCTCCGATTTACCTTCTCAGGTAACTCCAATAGAGTATTTCTGTAAATGTAATTTGTAGTGCCCTTTAATCCAGTTACGGAGATCTCCCATTTTTCCAGTTTCAACAGCAGAGAACCAGATAAATTTATAATCTGCTTCTCTGAGGTCTGATCACTCACAGTTCATATGTACTCCAAACCTCCACTTAAGCCCCACTTATATACCTATTATGAGACCGAAACATTCCTCCTTGCGCCAGTGGAACATTACACAGTCCCCTCAAGGTACTGTGGATCAAAACTGGATTTGTATTAACCTAGCTGAAACTTTTTACTGAGGTCAGTTGCGTTGCCTGGCAAAAGCAGAAGATTCTAGAGTAAGTCTACAAGAGTACGTGTGGGATACCACAGGAGCCCTTATCTCCCCAGTCTTTCCCCCTTTTCCACATTCCAATCAGAATAAATGACAGTTTCAGCTGCCATTACAAAACAGAGCCAGAATACTTATATATTGTGACTAGTAGAGCTTTTTCTGAGTCTTCGCAGTACAAACTCTCCAGTGGTGGCAGAAAATTCGTAACACCTATTTTATGGCCCTCCTTCCAGGCAGAAGAAGCTGGCTGTATAATTCAGTGCTGCCCACTAGCCACACTGGAATCGTCAATTCTGCCTTCTCTTCCTTTTTGTATGAGGATGCAGCAACAGCAGCTCATGGCTTCCTTATCAGGCTGTGCACAAACACTCTGCAGAGACATTCAGCTGCAGGGCTTACATACGCTTCCCCTGCAGTCACCCCCATGTTCCCCAAAGGTTGTGACGGCAGACTCGGCAGACGTGGTCTGTAAATAGTACTGTGAATTAGACCACCCTGTTCTGAATTAATAAACTTGACTTTCCTGAGATTTAAGTTAGCTGCTTTTCTTGAGTAAGGACATTAAGGGCTTTTCTTCTCTAATTAATAGCAAATGTTCCATTACATTAAAAAATCAGAAAATAAGGCAGAGATCTGGAAAAGAATTCGAGGACAGTGTAAACCAGATGGCTCTAGGCAAGAACATTACATTTAAACATAAACATCTTTCTGCACAACTCATGCACATTTTTGCCATGTTACTGACTTAACATTATTAAGTTCCAGCAGTTCCAGCATTATCCCATATCCCAGAGCTATATACTGCAGGAGATGCAAATGCTGCACGATCAGCCAAGGGAAAATTAGGTTTTGTTTTACATCCTCAGCTATGTGACTATCAATGGACAGATTTGAACTGCCAAAAAAAATTATGGAAACTGTGAGAATCAACCACTGTGTCTGTTCTACCCGCTCCTCAGCCACAGGCAGAACATATGCAGATGGGAATGTCCCAACCCTCTGAAATCCCAGCAGGCCCAGCATTGTAGCTAAATTTCTATCCAAGCTGATCTTAGGCCTCTAATCCTTACACACAGGATGGAGCTGTTTCTACCACCAGTCTGAATCATCCAATTTGAAACTATTATGTTCTCCTCCTCCACACTCCCCAAAGACCATGGGAAGACCGGAGACTACTCCATGCCTAGTGTGACAGAATTACACTAAGATCTTTCAAGCAATTAAAAAAAACCTATTACATGGACTGAAATTTATGAAGAAGTCCTCAACTGCTCTTCACTTAAGTCCCTCAGCTAGGTAAAACCAAAATAGTATTGTGGCATTTAACTGATGCAGTTTACATTCTACACTAAAAACCCCCACAGCAACAAACCAAACAACGCTCCCCATTCCCCCAAAACAACAGATAACTCAAAACTCATGATAACTTCAAATACTTGGGAGTCCAAGCCACTTAGTCTGACCTTCCAAATAACACCAACAATAGCATTACATCCAGAAAGAGTCATATCACATTTAAAGACAGAGTTGGGAGACTCATTGCAGTCGACTCTTCCAAATTAAAGCCTTCAAACACCACATGCTACTGGTTAAGGATCTTTGGGATTTCCTGTGTTGAGTCAGAAAAAAAAAAGCAAAAACCAACTTAAAACCAACTTAAAAATCTTTGAGTGAGAAGTACCAAATAAACACTTTACAGAAGTAGGTAATGATATTTCTCTCTATGGGCAAGAATAAAAGAGGTTGGTTTTCTTTTGCGAACATCAGCCAGGGAACGGCAGACCTGGCCCTGGAAGGCAGGTATTTCATTTCCCAGACCCTTGCTCTAATCATTCAGCCACCCTGGTGCCCAACGAACTTTATGAATATATTTTGGCAAGCACAACATCATGTTAGCACTGCTTACTATTCTACTGTGTATGAATTACACACTATAGCACTGATACAAAAATGGTTAGTTCTTAGAAACTAACAAAACTCTGAAGTCAACGCTCTTCTTTTCTTTTCTTTTTTTTTTTTTTTTAATGAAAAGCAAGGTGACATTGCCAGGTTTTTGGTGACAAATAATGGATTTTTTTATATTAGAACAATGGAATTAGCAAGCTTATTTTGAAATAGTAATTGAGAAAAGACATTTCATTCACACAAAACCACAAATGCACCAGTGATTTTATCTGTCTGAAGCAGAAACATGGAGGGAAAGAAAGAAAAGCTTTTGTTGTTGTACTACAATGAATATGGAAATGAGGCTTTTTTCCATTGTAGATACTAAAATTTGGTAACACTTTTTGGGAAATTGTATTAAAGTCAAGACATTTCAACCTGTCTTTGTAGAACAAAGAAATGAGAAAAGCTTAAGCAGCCTCCCTTGTACCAGAAACAAACAAAAAAGACTTTATGGAACATCATTACACATCTTAAAATATTTTAAAGCAACAGCTATAATGCAGAGGAGGAACTAACCTACAAAGGAACAAAGGTATGTGCAAGCTACACTGAGCATTAGTGTCTAGAACAGAGTATGTAAAAGGGTCTGTACATTATTTATAGTTAAGAAAGCAGGATCTCAAATGGGAATTGAAATAATAGCTATAGCTCCAATGTGTTCACATTTCATGGAAGCTCTGTGGTTGCTTCAGAATGCCCTGTTTTCTATTATAAATTAATCATAGTAATGTGCTCTGTTGTCAGACATCATGGAAATACAGAACCAGCTGACAGAGTCCTTACCCTCATTTTAAAAGATGGCTAAATTAGTTCTTCACAAAGCACCCATCAACAGATAAAAATACATCTGTCAGTGTACATAAAAGGTATGACTGGAAATACAATCTGGAGTTTAGCAGACCTGTGAAACTAGAGCTAATATAACATACTTACTGTTATTTAAATAAGGAAGCAAACCCTGCTACGTAAGCAGTCTGAAAGATCAGCAGTGGTGTAAGGCTGATGAATGAATGGTACAGAACTGCAGAACAGTTCATGTTGGATGGTAGGTCTCCAGCCCAGCCTCCTGCTCGCCGGAGTCCAGGTTACTCAGGACTTTTTGTACAGTGGGATCTTGAAAACGTTCATTTATGAAGACTGCACAGCCTCTCTAAGTAACCAGTTCCCTTGCCTGATTGTCCTCACAGGGATATTTTTCCCATATACTCAGTTAACCAATTCATGCATATTGTCTACACACGCTCTCGCTGTACACCTCAGCAAGAGCCTGATCCCTTCTCCATGATAACCTCCCTGCTGGCACAGGCAGCTGCTGTTCTATCTACCTGAAGCCATCCTTTCCTCAGACTAAACATGCCCAGATCCTCCCACAGCAAGTGCTCCAGCCACTGACCATCTTGGTAGCCCTCCACTGCACTCACTCATCTTTATAGTACTGGCAGGCCCCAAAACCGGTCATAGAAAATAACAGACCTAGAGTGCACGGCACAACTGATTTAAAAACACGATAGCTTTTATTTGTTAGCTAAACAGCTTCACCAAGAGGTAAGAAAAAAACATCTGAAGTAATAATGAAAAAGTCTTCCCAAGCACCCTCACAGACATGTAATGAGGCTACAGTGGAAGAGGCTTCACTTCCACTCTGTCACCACTACTTTATTAAAAAACAAAGCAACCCCCCCACTCCCAGTCAGACAACCAAATAAAAAAGCCCTGGATGTTGCAACCACAGAATTCACTCAACTTAAGTAGAACCCCCAAGTGTCTCAGGAACACTTCATATCTAATTTAATTAACTTATACTTGGACATAAACAATGCCACAATACAGTAAACAATCAAGGTACTAAACCCGTGCAGAGGTATTAACTAGCAAGTCCCATTTTATCTAACTTCTTCAATACCTGTGAAAGGGAAATAATAGTGAACTAATGACTTCTGCAAATGAGAGTAAGCAGGGTGGTGTTGGAAACGCCAGTGAAGATTGAGTAACAATACAAAAGACATGCAAAGATGTTTTGGAAATTAAAGTGAATTTGGAAGAAGGCCAGATAAAATAAGATGAGGGGATATTACTCTAAGAGTGAGTTAACATGTGCGAGGGCCCTGAGGGAGGCACAGAAGCAAAGTGAAGCAGCAGGAGAAGGAACGATGTCTTTATGGAAGGGATCTTGTTCGGGAATAAGATGACGACAGCTCTTGTCCAGCTCAGGTAAGAAGCCACCTGGAATAATCTCTTCAGTCCCGAGAAACTGAATACCAAGCAGAGACTGAGGTACTGAAGGAAATTCAGAAAAAAAGCCAAAGCAACAAGAAACATGAAGCCACTGACCCGATTACTTTGTGCATCCATCTACCTACTCTCAACCATCATTTTCATCACAGCAGATGTGTACATCTGTGAGGTAAGTAAAGTTGAAATGCATAACCTGAGTAAACAGTGAGTAGCAAAAACAGCTAATTCCAGGGCATGGAACCAATGAGGAAATGCACGTTGGCCCACAAGAATTTGGATAGGGAAGAATAAGAAAAGGATGTATATCATGATCTTTTTTTTTTCTGACTGTATGATTTCATTCAATTCAAACAACCTCCCAAGAGGCATTTGAGTTTCCGTTATTAAAAACATGTTGAAGAGTTGGAAAAGTTTCTGAAGTGCTACACAGGTGTAGTAGACAAAGATACACACAACGCACACTGAGCACTAGTGTTAGGAACAGGATAGGGAGAAATCCTGCACTAACTGCAACAGTGGAGCAAATAATGTCTGAGGCCTCTGCCACAGGTAGTGTTCTACGATGGCTTTAAAAACTGTCCCTGCATTTAGTCCTCTTAATCTCTTTAGAACTTAAAAGTATAGGTGAAAACAAAATGAAAAACAAAGCAAACAAAAAAAAAGAGGGAAAAAAGCCCAGAAGATAAAAAGAAAGTATAGAATTATTATTTCCCTGAAAGCCTTAAGAAATACAAATTACATTTAGGACAAAGAAAGCTTACCCACACAACTGATTTGTACCAACAGATCTTTATTACTGTGTTACTACCTCTTCTGCATAAGCTAATAGCTTCTCTTAAAGTCCATTTCTGTTAAGAATTACAGAACTGTGCCTGAATTCTTTAGAAGAGTCATAGCTGTCATACATGAGGAACACTGTGGGAAAGCATGTAAATCCACTGACTGGATAGAATAGTATAGTTTTGATTGGCATTTTTCTAATCTTGCTTTAGGTTGGTATTATTTCTGGCTCACTGCAGAAGGTACCCTCAGAAAGCCTGCCCTTCTGATTCTCTCACCTATCTTGCTGTGGGGCAGCGAGCAAGGGACCAGCTGGGAGCTTGGTGGCCAGAGGGGACAACCCACCACAGTGCTCTGCAGCATGGAGCAACACAGGGCATTCCGTGGTGAAAGAATCCGCATCACTTGCAGCAGCACCTTGATCCTCTCCCTTCCTCCAAATACACTCCCAAAGACTAATTTCATTTCAGTATGTGACTACAACAGCAACAATGACAGAGGGCAAATGACTAAGGAGAAGAGGAAGTAACAAAGTACAGCTATGTTTTGTTTTTTTTTTTTAAATCTACCTAAATTTAAGAACTGAAAAGACACACTAATCTAGCCTGTTTAAATGAACTTTCCAAAACCTAGGCAAGATGTTATATAACTCACTGAAACACAGAAAAAATCCTCTATGCCAAAGGAGGAGACTTCAACAATTGGCTAAAAATAGTTTCTAAAAATGAGGGAGTTCACTTCCAAATGAGTGATCCTGACTTTGCTGCTTTCATGTTGGCGGTAACCCAACTCAGCAAGGAAGAGGTTTGCCTCTGCAGGTCTGACTAATGCACAACTAATTTCAGAGGGAAGCAACTTGGAAAATCATCAAATACCAATCTGTTCCTTACTCTGTAATGGGCAGAACACAAAATGACTCAAGGGTATAGCACATAGGGGTCACATGCACTGCAGCTTTTCAGAACTCATTTGAAATGAGCTTTAGCATATCCAAAAGTTTTCTTCTATTGGAATGAAAACTTACAAAAGGCCATGGCTGTAAGACGTCTTCCAGATTCCTTACAATTAAATCTTTGTTTTTATGGAAGCTCAAATGGAAGAAGAAACTGGACAAACACGATAGCAAAACTGTCAACTCATAGAGGAAGCCAAGCAAGACCAGGAGATTCATGAACCTTGGATCACAATCCAGAGCACGGAACTAGCCTGCAACAGTGAAACAAGACCCAACGAAAAGATGAAGGAAGGGGGCAAACATGTCCTCTATTGTCAGAGAACGGCATCTCTCTCTCCTTCTGAAAGGCTTCTCCAGAACAGAACAAGACTCTCTGAGCTGAGATATTTCAAGGAAACGCCTGTTTCCTCAGCTCTCATGATCGTCCTTCATGAGTCACTAGGAAACCCAGTGGATCACAGCTTAAGCTCAGTTTCTTGTTACCAATGTGTACTTGAACCTTCACATACCTCCACAGCTGTATGCTGCTCTTCCTACCTGCACCTTGTTTGGAATCTGTCTCACAGCATACTGCCTCCTCTGTTTACATCACCATTGGGGAATGTATCGATGATCTCTCTCTTTGCCTGATTTCCATCTCCCCTGGAGTGGGAAGGCCAACACCATCCTTTTGGCAGCACTCACCAGCAAGACAGAAGGGCTTTTTGCTTCACCGTGAGATTCTTCTTGAAGCCTGTCCTTTCTTCCTTTCCAGCACACACCTTTCTCTATTGTTAAAGACCTGCTTTGTGCTCTGGTCATCTTGACTATTCCCATAATTTCCCCAGCATACCTAAAGCGGCATGGAAAAATGCTGTTGCCTCCACATCCTAGACTGCAGGACTCTGACAGATTTCCCCAAATTTAAATCTGCAAATCAATGGTGTAAAAATAAATTGAGCCCAAATCCTAAAAAGCAGAATGGCAACCTGAGTGAAGATATGAGCAAGTCTGTGACTGGGGTGTGGCCTCTCTCTCTCTCTCTCTAGGCCTCTAGATGCCCACTTATGTCTCCCATAACATCCTGCCCACAGGGAGGTGACATTTACCTCCTCTCTGAGTGACAAACCGTGTGAACAACTGGGTTGGGGGTGTTAATAAAAGACGGTCAGAGAGAGCACCTGAGCAAGCCAGAGTGTCGAGGTGTGCACGCCTGCCTCTCCAGGCATGGACCAGTGTCCTGGTGACAGCTGTAAAGCATGCGGTGAGCTCTAACAAGGCAGAGGAAGAACGTGCAGGAGGAAGGGCTGCAGACATGGCCAAACATTTAGAGAGCAGATACAAGCCCTCACTGCTTACTTCGCTACAGCATTACACAATGACAAAAGGATGTGAAGGGACGTCTCCAACAGCAACAATAAGGTGTGTATTTTGGCTGGAAATACAGGATTTACCACGCTGGATCTGAAAAGAAACGTATCTGAGGTGTTGTCTTCAGTACTGATTAAAATTCCTGCATTTCAGAAGAAACAAGTACAATAAACCAAAAAGGATTCAAATCGTTCCCTATTCCCTGTTGTATTTGGGCTGAGGTAATCTGTACCACATCACCTTCTAATACCAAGCAGGATTAGACAATGTACTGGTAAAAATAACAACACCTGAGTCCTCTCTACGTAACAGCTGCCCTTGCGATAGCAATGAAGGAAGTGAATAATGCATTTGAACTTCTGTCGCTGCTAATGCCAGGTGACGAATTAACTTAATATGAGAGTGGTAAACACTGAACGTGACTACTCTTAGCCCAGACCAGCAAAGGACACTGTATCCACCATACCTTCTGCTCTTACGCAAAGTTTGGAAAGACCCTCCTTGAAGAGGAGGAAAAGGAACATAGCAAAAAGATAGGTGGTGACTTCTTCCATAGGTCTGAAGTTTTGGTGTATACAGATCCACACAGGATGGATACAGTCCTCATGTCAACCAGCCCCAAGCACCTCCAAAAGGAGGTGGAAAAAAGAAACCAAGATCAGACACATTGAAAGGCTTGCACCAACAGAACAGTGAACTAGGCAAAAAACAAAGCAAGAGTTCTTCCCAATGCTGCTCAGATGATGCCAAAGGAATGTACAGCAAAAGGGAAGGTTGCTGTACATCCTTCTCTTATCATAACTGCTAAAAAGCCTTCAAATTTGAGAACCAAGCTGGGAGGAAAAAAATAAAAAATTTAAAACATAAGATACCTTTGGAAAAGATTCCTTGGATTTCCCAAGAGCATGTTTTGGAGCACAGCTCCATCCTGACTTCCTCAATAACAGGAAAGTAGCTAAGCCACAGGCAAGTAAATGGAGAAGAGGATCCTGCACTATAAATCCTTTCTGCCTTTTCTCAGTCTCCCAAAGCAAGTCCCACCTATTTAACAAAGCAGGGGTAGTGTTTGCAGCATTCTTTAGAAATGCTGGCTACCTCAAAGTGAAAAATTATGTTTAGAAGCAATCTCGGATATAGCACAGCCACGTTCATTACTGCTAACACACAGATGGAAGGACAGAGTGAAACGGATTACCTGTTTTTACCTTCTTTATTTTGGACTTGGTAGCATGAACTTTTCCTGTTTGAGCAAATCATGTACATTTCCTCCTACTCCTACATCTGCTCCAACCCTCATGAGCTCTGTAGCTCTCACAGGAGTGCTAAATAACAGAGGGTTTCAAGAGGCTTCACTACTGCCCTTTGTGCCCTTCCTCACAAGAAGCAAATGAAACAAATGTGTTAAAAGCTGCTGGGGCTTACCTGTGCTAGCATGCATAAGAGCTGACTGGTGAGATTTGCTTTGTTTTCTAGTAAAAGAATCTAATGTATGCAAAGCTGTGGAAGCAGGTTAAGGCTGTAACAATAGCTGCTAGACAATGATTGAGATTAAAGGGGAAATGCTTACTGAAAAAGAATTTATCTGGTTTTCTTATCAGAAAACTTTGTTACCATTCTCTGCTGCAGCAGACCATTTCACGTAGGCCCTGCTACACACAGAAAACACTTACCTAGTCTGGTCTAGTGTAAGTTCCAGATAAGAATGTGCAGAAATTAAGTTTCACTCAAATATGGTATATTCAGATGTGTGGTCTAAATGCTAATGATTATTCTGATTAAGTATTATCTTGCATTTTTTACTTGTCTCTTGGTCTTCTGTACTGCCAGGTAGACTCACATCAGAACACCATTTACAACCAATCTGTATTTGGCATTACAATAAATGTATTAAAGTGAATTAAAAGGACTGATAACTGAAAACAGGTCTATTCTGGCAGCTGAACTCTGTCATGTTTCCAGCTGGCAGTGCAACTATAGCACCAATCAAAATTCAATGGTATAAATTCTTTATACTTAGGTAAAATTTGATTAAAAGTCACTTCAAAATGTTGTCAACACATTCACCTTAATGCAAGTGCAGGCAGAATTTGTTAAATTACTTAAAAAAAAAAAAAAAGACATTTTTAGTTAAGGAGCTCAAGATGCTATATTTATTACCACTACACAACTGCTGCAAAAATTTTCTGAACATTTTATATAAAAAAAGCTAGTTAACTTAGTTGTAGGGATGGGTGTTTAAAAGCTATGGAGAAGCTTTTGGATCAAAGGAAAGAACAGACTCGTTATAACATGAGGTGTTGTTTGGTTTCTTTTTTAAGAGAACAAAGTTTCCCTGTAACTCTAGATCATTCACTGATTTACCTTCCCAGTAAGTTAAAATTCTTTCTCATTTTTAGTTTCAGTGGTAACCTCAGTCATGTAACTCATCTCACCTCTATGTCCAATTCGTGACCTCCTTCCGTCCTTCCGCTGTAGCTCCCATTCTAAATATCGCACGTTTGAAATCTTTATATCCAGGCAGCTTAATTGCCACCCAGCGCCACCAGCACTTCCTTTCCATGTAACCTACATTTACCTCCAAAACACGGCGTCGCAATCTCTGGTCACAAGTGGGACGGAGTTTTACAGGACCACTCCCAATCCTTTCTGAGATACTCTGTGAGCTAATGACTCAGTCCCATGTTCATACTAAGGTGAAGTGCAGAGGAAGGGAAAAAAATCCCCAAAAACCCACAAAAAAAAA
>VZRU01020576.1:114889-134444 GCA_013398155.1 Pedionomus torquatus
AGAACGCACACTTGGCGGGGTTTTTATTTGTTTTGTTTTGTTTTAACTCCCAGCGGTAATTCTGACCGCCGGCTTTAGCCTGTCCCCGGCACGGACAGAGAGGCCGTTGCCGACCGGAGGAAGGACCGGGGGCGGTGGCGGGGTGGTGGTCCGCAGCGCCCACCCCGCCGTGCTGCCCAGCGCTGCCCCGCGGAAACCTTCTGCGGGCAGAGCCCCAGGCACAGCTCGGAGTTGTGTCAGCAACTGCCTGCCTCCTCCTCTGGAAGGCCTTTCTCGCTCATAAGCGTGTGCACGGTATGTGTACACATCTCTGGGAGACAAAAGGGCGAGAGCCAAGTGCCCTGGGAGGAGAGGAGTGGCCAGGCCAGCACCTAGTCCTTCAAGTGCACCCCGAGTTCAAGTGCCAAGCTCCAGAAAAGTTGCCTTCTTCAAAGAGGAGGAAAACTTCCTCTCCCTCCTTCTCCATCTGCAGACCTCAGGCTCTCCTGTATCCCCTGTAGGGGACCAGCATGAACACCCATCAAGGCATCTCTCACTAAGTACCTTCAAGACTGTAAGTTCGATGCTGGAGAGGCACTTTGCTTAATTCTGCATTTTGGGCTGTTCTTTTCTCTCATTCTTTTCTGCACAGCCCTCTGAATTCTGCAGATACTTACTTCTGCTTCATTTATAGTTTGTATAGAATGCCACAAAACATAGCAAAATACTGATTATTTGCGAGAATTTCTATTTTCCTGTTTCTTTATGAAAGCTCCTTATCCACATGAACAGGAAACCTTGTGGTAATCAGCCTCCTCCCTTTTGTTAAAAACACTGATGCTGACTGCCTGGGAAGCAAAAACAAACCCATCCTGAGTTCAAAGGCATTTCTGCATTCCGGTTGTTTCTCTGACAATGCTACAATACAGAGCAGCCTATTATTTTCCCCCGATAGCAAAGCAGCAAACCTCTTACAAAACCCACACCATACACACTATAAACAAAGATCCTCATATCTGCTTCTGAAGAACAATGCCCTTACCTTAATAAACTGCTTACTTGTCTCATTAGCGGTGAACAGAGCATTTTACACCTAACAAACTGTGATTTTTTAATCAGTGCAGCTCACTGAAGCATTAGCTCCTATCACACCCTCAGTCTCTGCAGCATAGGAAATATCTCAGCTTTAGCCTTCTCTCTGAGTAGGGCCCTTGCCCTCAATCGGTAAATGGTGAACATGTGACAGCAGGACTTCTCCATCGAGACCCATCTCATATCAATAAGAGCTTTCAGGATGACCCAAACCACAGATTACTTTACGTCTCAATGGTACTTTGCGGAGCTTATCTGGAGGCTGGAGAGTGTTCCCTCTGCATATCACATTTCCAGATTAGCAAAAGATTTATTTTCAGGTGCTCACATTTGTAGTAAATGCCCAAGTAACAAACCTACAGTAATAAACATGCATATACAACAACAGAGGACAAAACGCTCTACAGTTCAATGTAAGGTTAGAAGTCATAGATTTAGAAACAGAGGCCTAAAACCACAACAAGGAGAAAGGGAAGCTATTGTATTAATCTAAAGACATGCATATTCATCTGGTTTTGCAGTGCTAAATATCACTTTGACAAAACAGTAATACATTATTTAATAAAGCAAATTACATGATTTTTCCATTCAGGGGCCAACCACAGTATACTATACAAAGTGCAAAAGCACAACAGAAAGATATTCTCTCATTTTCTGTGATGTACTTGAGATCTTAAACCTTAATCTATAGTTGTCATCATCATTAATGAAAAAAAAAAAAAACAAAACAAAACATGAAAACATGAAATGCACAAGTTGATCCTAAAGCTCAGCAGAAGACCAATAAAATTAACATATAGCATTGTCAATACTCAGCTTACGAATGTCACCAGGCTAAAATCCTGTTCTGGGTTGCAGATACTAACAACACAGCCAACTTCAGTATATTGCACTGGAGACTGTCATATTACTATCCATGCATGATCCTTTATAGTTGAAAATGTAGATGTTTCTCACTGCTGCTTGCAAACCCTTGTCTAGAACAGCAACTAACTATTTGTCAGACTAATAATTTTGTCTCCTTCTCTGTGGTTTAGTGCAAAAACATTACAAAGCGCTTTCTATGCCTTCCTTTGGAAGGAGGCCACTTGTAAAAGAGACAGTGTTTTGCTAGAGAGTGCCCACCTCTTGCACAAATTATCACCAAAAAATCTGCATTAATTGGCACTGGATGGATGATAAATTTCATCACAAGTTAGTCTGAATATGAATGACAAAATTCAGTTTGAGCTACTTTACTGAAAACTAAATTCCCTAAATACATACACTTGGACATATGGAGTTAAACACTGGAATGTATGAATGTATTTGTGTAGATATATGTTCCTGTTATAAGCAGTAATTTGGAATTTTGACTGAATACTGTAAAGAAAATTAAATTTCGTTTATTACTTCAATATTAGCAACACAGTTAATCAAAACTGAATTATTTGACAGTACTTCTGTAAATAATGGCTGTTAGCTGTCGCGTGATGGAGCTTTCTTGGACAGACTATTTTTTGAGCTCTTGGACTCGTCCACCAGGTGAGTGGCAACAGCACTCATTCTAGGTTTACCTCTGCACATCATTGTCTCCATATACATTCTACAACAGTCCTGCTTTTACCATTACATGATTTAAAAAAAAAAAAATAAAAACTCATCTTTTCACATAGTCCTGCTGTTCTACTATACCATTATTAAGTGCACAGGCATCTCCAGTCTATTCTTCATAATTTCTCTATAATTTCTCCATTTCAAAGCTGTTTCAGACTCTGCCCTTGCCCCAAGTGCTGTGCTACCATTAAGTTGTGAATTTGTGACACATGCCAAGTTCTGCTTCCAATTCCCTTTCCTCATAGCTCATACCAGCATGTCTCTGTAACCCTGAGGAGCTCTTCTGGGTTCATGACCAAACTGTGACACTTTAAAAGGCAGTTTAGATGATGTGCAACGTTTCAGGATTTGTTTGTTTCAAACATCTGTGTGCCCAAAAGCTTCCTTCTGGGGTTTTCCTCCCATTTTGTGCTGTAAATAAATAATAATCAAACCAACTGAAATCAGTGGAATAAAGTTGCTTAAACTGCTTCCTACTAACTAAAGTGAAAAACTCTCTCTGATATCACTATTTAAAAGTATCCTCAAAGATACAAGGTTCTGACTAGCACTTTGACATAGTCAAAGCACTTCATTAATACTGTTCTGAAAGAACCAGACCACAAGCAGGTGCTTCTGATGATAGTTTATGCCACCAGGAGCAACACATTCTTATACTGTCAGAAGGAACTTTTGAAGGCAAATGGTAAAAACTTCACATTTATAGTACAATGAAACAGCCAACGAGCACACAAGTGTGTGGGTTGGGGCAGACCAGCCTCTGAAGCTTGGAAAATATTTGACAGGAGACACAGACAGGCATCCTGCCCAGCAGTAATGATACCCCCAAAAGCTGTAAGTAGCAATAACAACCTCCCCACTCACCCAAAATAGCCAACAAACAAGTAAAATAGTAATACCAGAGTAACCCCTGGGCACAGTGCAGAGATGGTAAGCTCAAAAATAACTTCTGTAGCAAATCTCCTTTTTTTACTTACAGCCCTTAAACCTTCTTCCTGTTCTTCTAAAAGCAAACAGGATTTTTAAAAGATTTTTTAATCATTACTTTTTAAATCCATATTTTTGTTTCAGAGAAACTAAATCAATATCCAGCCAAACCACACCAAATACCCAGCCAAACCATACAAACAAAAGCAGCAAGGGGTGTCAGAAAAAATATAACAAAAGCAACAGCTCTAGACTCACATTTCCTTTGGATACGTTGCAACATATTCCTCAGACAATAATCAGAAAGATGTGCTTGTTGTACCAAAAGCTTGTGTTATGCCCAGTGCTCCTGAATTACATTACAACAGTTAGTAGCTTCATTTGACCTATTTATGTTCCCTCTTTTAATGGGCATAGCTGATTCCAGAGAAGAGCTATGCAGGCCATCTGTCGGAAAGACATTTTAAAAATGTTTGGAACATTTCAAAGATAACAGGGAGTGCCATATTTATTCATTTCTCCATTAAAAATAAGCCTTCTCAGTAGTTTTTTAATGATATTTTTTTGAGTAAAATTTATATACAATCACAAATGCAGTACTTGTTTGACTGAGGAAAACATTCAACAGACTCGTCATCCTATCCCAGCCCTGCAAAGAAAGGAGGGAAATCTACAGTTACCAGCAAACTAATTAATATTACATGACAGTCGCTCTACCCATAGCAACTCTACCACTTGAACTGCTCCAAATAGAACTAAGTATTCTAACAGACAGATAAATTGGGGCAGGGCAGTAAGTGCACAGAGCGGTGCTGACTGAAACCTTATTAAAATGGGAGCAGTGCTCTGACATGCATCCCAGCCCTGTCCTCCTTTGAAAATCATGTCTTCCCTTCCCTTCACAAAGCAATGTGCCTGGCAAAACAATTATTTCCGGGAAACAATGAACTCGGATAGAGGAGAGCTTTATATCTCATAAACACGGCAGACAGCACTGCAGTAACATTAACCAGTTCAATATGACTACCTGATTTCGACCTGCAGAACTAACTAATATTTATGTAAGCTAAAAAAAAAAACAAAAATAAAAACAACCCTGATAACTTTTTCAACAAATAATTTCTTGGTCTGTGTTTTTATATATGTAATTTATGTAACAGCTTTTACATATTTCATGCATACAAACTCTGTCTGAAAACCTAGCCTTTTATCTCCCTCTGGGTAATTTTCATGCAAACAGGGTTAAACTTTTGCTACTCAGGCATTCAGATTTGGCCTAAAATTTCAGGCACAGGTAAAGTCATGCCTGTAGCCAGCAGTTGTAAAAACAGAGAGAGGTGAAGATTTACCAGAACAAGTCGACAAGTTGGCTGCCTACATGTACCTGAACTGCAAAAAGGCGTTATTTAAAGAAATACCAAATACACCTAATCGAACCTATCTTTCAGCCCATCACTGCATCTGTACTCTGCCCAACGGAAACAGACTAAATGTTCATTTGAACACAGGCAACATCACACAGAGGGTTTTCAAGAAACAACAATTTACTGCAAGCTGACCTGTCTACTTTATCCTTAATTCTGCATTAAGAACACAATAATATGTAATAACAACATGTTATGTAGTATAATACACATGATAGGTAATAACAGCATACACAATACATAACAATAACAACGTAATTCTGCATAACACACAATTCACGTTGTGTGTTTTTGTTAACCCTGTTTCTAAATGAGTGAAGCGCTGCCTCAGTTTAAAACAGGTTCTGCCGATTTAGCTTAAGTTAGTCAAAAATAGCTGAATTTCTAAGTAAAAAATTCCATGAATTTCAATTCCTCCCTCTCCCCAAAATTAACTCCATGTCACTCAAGTATATAGTTTTTAAAGTTCTATTTTGCTTACCACACAGACCTATGGGAAAGCTCTTCATGCCCCAGAAAACAGGCAGCTCTATGACAGCATGAGCCACGTAGGGATGCAAGCCGATTTGGGTGTGTCAGCGATAAACAAGTATGGACAGTGATCCCATGGAATAACTGGTTGCATTAGAGTCACAGAATTTAAAACCAGAAGAAACAGTGATGATCTAATCTGACCTCCTGCATAACACGGGCTGTACAACCCCACCTAGCAATTAACCTGCCTCTGTGACAAGTTTGATATGGTAACTCAACCAGCACTGGTTTTGCCAGATCCATTTTGAAACATTCACCTACAATGCTAATTTGAAGCGTGCTGCATCAGGCAGATTCTGCACCTCCCAAGCATGCTTCCCAGAAGACGAAGGGATGTCCTCTTCTCGATCCAGATATTACTGACCCACGTTACCACCCCATGGTTGTGCTGACAGGGCAGTCCCTTGCACAAAGCAGCTGAATTAGCTCACCCTGCAGCAGAGCAATCATCTTGTCCAGTGCCCTATGGAGGGCACGCACTGGGTGCAACAACACCCAGGCATTAGCACCAAGAGTTGCAGCTGTGAGGCCAGCAGCAGTCCAGACAGCAGGGAGTCAAATGCACTGTCTCAGCTCAAGGACTTGCACCCTGGTATCAGATGAACACCTGGGGATAACCCAAAACAGTTCTCCTGCATGACTCCAGTTGGCTTCTACAAGCCTTGCAAGAGAAAGGTATCCCACAGCTGCAACACCTAAATGACAGCAAAAAACATTTATTCAACCTCTAATGGTTTTTAGCACCGCTGAATAAATTACTCAGATACACTAGTAGACACCTACCCTTTCAATACAAACATTTTAATAAGATTTATAGTGCAGGTATGTTCTCTAAGCACAAAGACATTTTTTATGTCACAGAGACAAAACCAATTAAATTGACAAGATAAAATTATTTCAGGTTTTCATATTCTTCATTAAATGAGGTGTACATACCTAATCTTTGACATGATTGTTTCAACCAATTTGTTTTGACAGCCTGAGCCCAGATAGAGAAAGAAATATACTCAAAATTGAGTTTTAAACTCTTGCTTTCTTTAGAACAGAGGATTTTCCAAGGAATTAATTTAACTGTTGTATCTCACAAATCTGCAAGATTTTAAAAGCTGCTTTTTTTTTTCTTTTTTTTTTTTTTTTTTTAAAGTTACTATGTTCCTTATACCCATGAGCATTCCAATATTGAGAAGACTCTCACAGAAAACAATTTGCCTTCTGACTACAACCTACTCATATTCTCTGTTCAAGATTTGGTGCTTTGGTATTTATCATCAGTAAAAGCAAAAGAAGATAACCAAAGTGGTCTACCTCAGAAATTTATCTTCCAGTTAACGATCTCTCTCTCCAAGTGCAGTAGTAACTGGCAGATCAAGCATTAGATAGGAAGCTTTTGCATACTGTACCTATCTTCCTAGTCATTTCACACAATAAAGCTTGTTTGGAAGAGCTGCAGCACTACAAATTGCTCAGAATGTGGAGGTAAAACAGCTGAAGTGTGATTGGAGTTAGAAATCTCAAAGCACGGTATCTTTACCTTTCAACTCTGTGCACCTTCTCCTCCTGCCTCCCCAGGTAACAACAGCTTAACTGTGCTGATAAACAAGACAGATCTTTCTGTTTTTTTTTTTTTTTTTCTTTTGTTGTAGTATGAACCAGTAAGTTAGGTACTGTATTCAATTCTGCTTCATTTGTCACTAATAAAACCACCAGTCAAGTTCTAAAAGGAGAAGTACTTCTCAAGATATGGAACAAAAACACCATCTGCCTTTTACATTCCAGGATTTTGTGTTGAGTTACACATATATTCTAGGTGTTTAATACCAATACAAAAGTAGAAAGATAAAATCTTTAACAAAATACAAGGGCTTTTCTATTTTGTGGATATGTAGGTATGTTTTTTTGGCAGCTTCCAACCCGATAGACATCTTACTGAGGGACACAAAATTTCACGTCTCTGTATTCTGGAGGCACTTATGCCTAATCCCCATTCAACATCAGACTCAGTCCACCACAGCTTTTTGAAGAACACTTTCAGCATTTATCGGAGACATCATCAGCTCATAAGGGTATAATAATTACAAGTGTACAAACTAAAGACAACTGCTGTTCTTCTTCTTTTCCAAATACAGTAATCCTTTAGGTAAAACACTGTCAGCATAGAACATTTTAGGCAGGAATAATATTTTCATACTTTTAACTTTAATATAAAGATACAGAGACAGAAAGCGTGAGAGCACATAATCCTTAAGCAAACAGAGATGTGGTTTTATGGGCCAACAGGCAATTTGACTTAAGGGAGAAGTTTCCAGCAGAATGCTTGGATCACAAATCACTTGATTTAGTTGTAAAAAGTTACTCAAGTATTCTTCCAGCTTCTCATTTGTTTAATTCTATTGAGTTGTACTGACTCCAGGCTTCCATGACATCACACTGCTTTACACATTTCAGATGGAGAAATAGTTTTAAGTAGATGCATAGTTGAAAAAGCAAGGTTGTGTGGATGTCAGTATCGCCATCTTAACCACAAAAAAAAGATGTGGTGTTCAGAAAACTCAGCATATATGTTTTTATTTATCATTGGGTAAACCAATTTAGATGGATTATAACAGATGATTGCAGGGGTTTAGCTCAGCTGTTGTGAAAACAACCTTGTCTCACTTCCATTAAGAATCTATAATGAAACACAGACACATTTCTTGATGTAACAAAAACTGCAGCTATATCCTTTCTGAACTGCAAAAAGAAGGCAAGAGGCAAGGCCAGTGGCGCTGACTCACGCTGCCAGGAAGAGTTGGGCTGTGTGTCTGAAGCTGCAGTCTTCTCCCCCCCACCAACCTCTCCCACTACCTCCGGAATACAAACCTTTCCCTGAGCCATCCAACTCACAGCCATCGCCACCGAGCATGAATCATTCCCGGCTTCTGGCTGCATCGTCCTACAACAATGCAAATGATGTGGCTGAGAAACCCGACCGACATCCAGGTGAGCCAGACCTCTCACAGACAACAGCAACCTCAGAAAGGCAGCACCAGCATCTGGTCAGTCTCAGTCATAAAAACTCACTCTGCCTGACAGCATGACTGAGAGCTCAAAATAACCTCTTTTAAAAATGCTTTTCACTTTGCCCCAAGATGTTCACATTCTCTGTGTGCAGATATATGTCCACTGTATGCACATGGTCTGCCCAGGTGCGAGACAAAAAACCTAGTACTTAAGTAATTTTACACTTGCATTTTTCAGTAGCAGATGTGATTCTTACACTCTGTATTTACTACAGTTACTAAAAGGTGTGATCCTGTTAGATTCCCTAACTTTTTCAGATCAGTTAACAGTCTTGTTAACTTGCATCACAGATGTAAAGGATTCTAGTCTAAATTTAAGCCTAAATCAATGCTATTTATACATCACCCAAAACCACTATTGAAAAAATACTTTCCCATTTCAAATAGCCTCATTTTAGAGTCAATTTCTCACCGGTGTCACAAAATTGTTCCCTTTTACACCGTCGCATAAGTACAATTACTCTAACACAGAAATCTCCCCACCAATTTTCCTCTTAGGTTTTCTCAAAATGTTTCCCAGAATCATTCAATACTTCCATCCATGTAAAACCAATTTGTCTGCACATTCACAAAACTTAACAGTCCTGAATGTATTTCCTCCAGTCAGAAGTCATCTTAACCTCACTTCAGAATATTTTAATAGATTAGTATTTACAGAAATCATTCCTCTCCCTCCTATCACTATCTTCATTTGAACAAGCTTACATCTTGAGTTTGGAAAGTAAGTGATTTTTCTGAAGCTCTTTGACAGAATTAACCCCTGCTGCTCTTTTCTTTCCTTTATTTCTAGGCAGTTCTCATTAAGAACTTTCCCAGCACAGTGTCTGGTAAGATATTTATTAATGGTAAAAGCAGCTCCTCAGATTAATATGCATCTAAGATAGTATTTCATCATAACATTAGCCATTAAAAAAAAATAATCGCAAAATGACTGAATGGTTGAGGATGAAGGGGACCCTCAGAGGTCATCTGGTCCAATGGCCTGGTCAAGCAAAGTCACCTGGATCTCCACAACCTCTCAGGACAACCTGTGCCATTGCTCAGTCACCTTGTGGTGCATTGACTCTGGCTGGACACCAGTTGCTCACCAAGCCAGGCTATCACTCCCCCTCCCCAGCTCGACAGGCTGACAAAAAGTACAATGAAAAGCTCATGAGTCTCGAGAAGGACAGGAAGAGATCACTCAACAATTACTGTTACAGTCAAACCAGATGTGGCTTGGGGAAATTAATTTGTTGCCAATCAAAAGTCAGAGTAGGATAATGAGAACTAAAAATAAATCTATAAAACACCTTCCTCCCACTTCCTGGGCTGAGCTTCCCTCCTGGCTTCTCTACCTCCTCCCCCTGCCAAGCAGCACAGGGGCCCAGGGAATGGGGCTTCATCACACATTGTCTCTGCCACTCCTTCCTCCTCATGTTCTTCCCCAGCTCCAGGATGGGCTCTCTCTCATGGAAGACCGGCCGCCATGAACTTCTCCAATGTGAGTCCTTCCCATGGGCTCACAGTTCCTCATGAACTGCCCCAGTGTGGGTCCCCTGAGGAAGCCATAGATACTGCCAGAAAACCTGCTTGAGGGTGGGGTTCTCTCCATAGGATCACAGGTTCTGCTGAGAACCTGCCCTAGAGTGGGCTCCTCATGGGGTCACAGCCTCCTTTGGGTATCCACCTGCTCCAGTGTAGTCCTTCAAAGGCTGCAGATGGGTATCTGCTCCAGCATTAACCTCCATGGGCTGCAGGGGGACAGTCTGTCTCACCATAGTCTTCACCACAGGCTGCAGGGCAACCTCTGCTCCAGTTCCTGGAGCACCTCCTTCTCCTTCACTGACCTTGGTTTCTGCAGAATTTCTTCTGTTACATATTCTCACTCCTCTCTACAGCTGCAATTGCACATGCTTTTTCCCATTCTTAAATATGTTATCCCAAAGGTACTACCACTGTTGCTGATAGGCTCGGCTTTGACTAGTGTCCAGTCCATCTTGGAGCTGGCTGGCATTGGCTCTATCGAACATGGGGGAAGCTTCTGGTATTTTCTAACAGTAGGCACCCCTGCAGCTCCCCTGTTAACAAAACCTTGCCACATAAACCAAATACATACCCTTGCAGGGAAAAAAGTGTTTCTTCATGTTCAGGAGGAACGTCTTGTGTTTCAGCTTTTCCCAAAGCTGTTAGGAAGAATGCTGAGGTGACACAGTAGGTTCTCTATTGAACTACAGACTTTGCAATATTGCAAAACTGCATCTGAGTGGTATCACAGCTTACTAAAAATCAAGGAATTAACATTAAAAACTCAAATATTAATAATTGATTCTAGTTAGAGGCTTTTAGCCATCACCATATATTACAGCAGATGCAGCAAATAATTTTTCACCTTTTAAAAAGCTTTATAGTTAAAAACAATGCTCTTTTTCTTCTGTTTCAATGGAAGTGGCAGTGAAGCACTTGTGAGTCCAACTCACAATCTCTTTTTATATCTCTTTATGTAGAGTCAGAAGAAAGATGTGTTCTATGCTCCAAGAAGGTAGAAAAACCAGCATTCTATTAAACAAGAAAATGTCTATAGAGTTGTTTTGTTGTGGACAAGCCAAGGCTGAAACAAGAAAAGTAATTAGACTATGGAAGAGCTGGCTGTTAAGGAAATCCAGACATCACCTGAAACCAGACTATGGGGTAACTGGACTTCTGGTCTAATGGCATGTGGTCTTGAGTTCTTACATATGGCTTGAGAAATTATCTTCTCATTTATCAATTTAAATCTAAAAACTCCCAAAAGGTTGTTTTTCTTATTAAAGCTTTTCCATGTCAACATGGAGCTGTTTGGTCCCACTCCCATGAGTTTGTTTCCAGACCCTCAAAGTGTGTGCAGCCCAAATAGGACACAGTGCCTTGCAGGCAGGAGAGCAGAAGGCTCTAGAAGCAGAGCAGCCACTAGTGAAACAGAAACTCTCCTCCTAGGAAAGTGCCAGCCCTGCTTCTGCTTTCTGCCCAGAGCATTCCACCTCCTCACTCATGCCAAATTGTTTGGCTTGTTCTCCAGCTTGTTCAGCTGCTGCCTGAGTGGGCAAGAACAATTTCTTTTACCTCACTTCCCCTTAAATTCAGTGCTGCTTGCTTTCACTAACATCAACAAACTTCAGGGGGATATTGGCTGAAAAGGAAAAGCGTCTGGAAGAGCACAAAGAGTAAGAGGAACAGGAGAGGAAAACAGACAGAGAGAAGTTCTTTGGGAAACTGAAGCAGAGAACTGGAAGTATGAGTCTAGCACAGCACAACGAAGAAACCAGTGATGAGTTCAGTATCAGTCAGCAAGGAGGGTACTTTAAACATACACACTCAGGGGTTACCAAGGTATCTTTGGGATTTAGGTAGCAAAACAGCACATGAGCTTAGTAGTAAACACTAAGGGAATGGGAAAAATTAGTTTTTAAAGGAGGATTTTTTGAGGGGGAGAACACAATACAGAGTGGCTAACAGAGACTACAAAACACAGAGGACAAGATTAAGGTTTCTGAGCTTAAAACCCTTGAAGCTGGGATAACATTGTTTCGTAGGTTTCATACATCAAATCAGTCAAGAACACAGCCTGTGAAGGAAGAAAGGACAGCTAAGTTTTAAACAACTTGTATTTGAGATACTGTAGAAAATGCTGTGGGGAGTAAAGAGAGGACAGATGAGCAGTAAGTATTTCCATTCAGTTGCAGTCTGAACTACCCTTTCAGCAAACGTATCAGATGAAACCACCCTGGGAACGATACAGGAGAGAAAGGTGTGTGTCTACAGAAAGAAAACGTTCACCGGTATGCTAGGAATGGTACTGTTCTTTTCCACTGCCAAAGAAACCTGTTATGCAAGGGAGAATCTAATCTAAAGAGGGAAAGGACAAATTCTGCACAGCGGTTTCTCCAGAGCAGCTCAGCAGCACGGACACAGCTATGAAGACGAGTAAGAGCAGAATGCTCTTCACTTCCAGTTAATGAACCAGGCCCCCAGGACTACTTCTGCTATCAAGAACATTTTGGATGCTTTCCATTTATATCAAGCCTTGATGAGGTCGGTACTGTTACGAGTACTCCTAGAAGAAAGGATTGCAGCTGAAACGTGAGCCTTGATTAGCACAGACAGGTAAGCTATGTACAACACTGTGAATCCCTACAGTTTACACCCCAGACAAAATTCAGCCCAAACTGGGTTAACTGAAAGCAAAATCTCTACTCTATTAAACACAGAATTCCTAGACAAGTTAGGTCAGCCAAAAAACCCCAAAAAGTAAAAAAAAAGTCACATTTTCTTCATGTGTGTAGCAGTGCATTACTAGAAGTTTAAAGATCACATGAACAGTGTCATTAAGAGTTTCCACGCTAGGACAGCAGCAATGATCCACTAACACTAAACAAGGGCGCCCAAGTGAGAACAGAAACAGAATTATCCTTTAATCAGTAGCCAGCAGCATGAGACATCAGAAGTGTGAATATCTTTGTTTCCATTTATCTACTTAGCCATTTCTCTCTGCACATTTTTTTCCCAAAATAAAGCAATGGACAATGCCTCAAAATGACTCAAAGAAGACAATACGCTACCAACTTTTATTCAGAAACATTCAAAATATAGAAAAAGGTTGAATTAGACCTGCTGGCAAACGTCTTTGTGGGCAATGAAGGTTTTCAAGCAGAAACAGAGTGAAGCTGTTTCAAAAGAAGGAAATACTTGTCTGTAACGACAACCTGCTAAGCTCAAGGGAAAACCAAAGTCGGTGCAGAGATTTCTGCTGATAGTCTCATGTGATACATCAAGATCACAGGCATACTTTTTCATGAGCCTTAATATAACTAACAATTCAAAAGCATTTTGTGTGTGAAATATTATCTGTTGTCACCTGATACTCAGAGGAGAGAGACATGTTCTTTTAGGGGTCCTTTGCAGAATTATGATGGCACTAAATTGCAGCAGAATACTCTGATTAGTATAGCACAGAATTTGAAACTGGAATGGCACATGGTTCTACAACCAGAATCAATATAGTACAATCTGTAAGTAGTGTAATACAGAATACAACTCATAATTCATCTTAATGTATAATTTCTCACCACCCAGACCCTCAGCAGATTGGGTCAGATCTTAATTCATGGTTTGCTCTACCAGTATAACAATCATAATCTGGATTTGAAAATCACATAAAAGAACATGAACCACTTACTCAGTCTGCAGAAGAAGCAGATGACAGTGGAGGTGTCCCTGGACAGCGGAGGGTCCCAGGTCTCACTATCCGGCAGCAGCTCCAGTCCAAGTTCTCCACTTAGTACTCGGAGCTGCTGGATTTTATAGACCGTGCTGTGGGTGCTGTTATGCTGCCCTGTTCTGCTGTGGTGTCGTCACCACCACTGGATTGGCTGGGTGCCTTGGACCTCCAAGGCCGGTAAGGAAGGAGTGATAATTCTGGCGCCCAGGAGCCTTGAGGCTGGTAAGAAGGGGAGGAAGAAATCTGTTTGGTTTGTCTACTTGATGCATGGGACCTTCAGGGTCTGATAATGAGGGAGAGGGAACGAATACATGACCCTCTTGGTCACAGAGAATGACTTCTTGCCTTATAAAATGGTGTTGGTTATGCTAATCACATTAATGGGGCTTGGGGACAGAGGATACTGGTCACACATATGCACTCAGGTATCAGCAGACAAATGATGATGCACTTGAGCACATATCTGGACAGAATTTCAGAGTAACCAAGCTTCATGATCTTTCCCTTACCAAGGCCAAATAAATCACTTTGAACTTTCCTGGAGAATTCAGGAGCATGGTATGCCCTGTGCATACTCAAACAGAGGGAAATACCCACCAGAGCAACACTGCCACAGCAGGGAACAATCCTGACTCCCACAAAACCATGATGAAAGCACACGCTGCCAAAGCACTGATGTGTACTCGTGCCCAATGCAGATGATTGCCCTATGCAAAGTGCAGGTAGTTGCAAAATGCAAATACATGGACAGATTTCACAAGGCTTCCACATTTACTGATTTGTTCCTCTTTGTGTAGTCATTTTATATGTGCATAGGGCACTGTGCATAGCTTCAGCCACTGAAAATGATCTTAGTAATAACCCTAGTAGTTTTAAAAAAAACAACAACCCAACAAAACCCCTCTCCTAAATTTAGCCAAATCAATAGCTGCTATTTCCATAGCATGTTTCAGTGATGGAATATGGGTAGAAATTTTACCATCTAGCGTTTTATTTATTGATACTGAAAATTGTTCTTGTTTTGCTCTTTATGTTTTGTGATCTCTATGAAAATGACCCTTTCCTTTTGGATGACTGGGATACTGACCTCCCAATGACTGAAAAACTGCGTATTCCACAGTTGATGAGAAGTTGATACCACAGATTCATGGGGACTGTTGTGTCCCCCAGCAGAACAGTTTATTTTGCTTTACTCCCAGCTCACATTTAAATGTTCCTAGGTAGAACTTCAGCTAGAAGCAGGATGTGTGAATTGTTCATGTGTCCGTCCAATTTCTGTTGCTGGGAGGTGGTCAGGAAATCTAGGTTTATGCACTGAAAACCTGAAAAACTATTCTGAACTTTGTTCAATTTACTGGACTGCATTAAAGAAAAAACATCACAAGAAGGTATAAAAAGAATAGCAGAAGGATTCTTTTGAATACTGAAAAATCCTGATTCACTGTGTGAAGTATGTTTAAAACCTTTTGAACTTATAGCAAGCCCTCCTTCAGCCAGGCCCACCTTAGCCTTAAAAATAAGCAATTCCAAATAATGTCCTTTTTGAATACAAGATACCTAGCCATTCCAAAAAACAAGCAAGCATACAAATCACCAGTAAACTGAAATACACAACACAGTATTACTCCTTAATTTTGTTCAGGTACTTTCAATGTTGGAAGTGTCAGGAGGAGAAGGATATTATGCAAGTGAAAGTAGAGAAGATATACTGTCACTGATTTTCCACAGTATACATTTTGAAAGAAAAAAGACCTTTCCTAGTAGCAAGTTCTAACCCTCAAATTTCTTCTTAAATGTCATTTGGGGTATTTTCTTCACAAAACCAGCTTCTTGCCACATCTCCCCAACTCCATTTAAAATAAAACTATGAAAATAGGAGGATTTGTCAATGCATCTGACAAATATTTAAAATTACTTATTTTTCATTTGTAAGAGTATCTTTTCTCTTGCAGTTTAAGGAGAAGGTCTATTTGTTAAACGGGCAGAGTTCAGATAACAGTATCTAAAGCAGGCATTTCTTCAGCTTCCAGGATTGCAACACAAGCCAGTAAACATGCATGTACACACACATACACATGTAACTCACAATCATACACAGCCAGCAATTCCTGCATTACAGCAGGATCAAGACTCCCAAATATTTCATTAATCCAGCACAATGCTCCTGAATTATTAAGCTTCAGCCTCAATATTAGTTGAATGCACAATTAATTACTGCTTTTGATGAAGTCTCACCACCATTTCTTTATGCAAACCATTTCTATATGTGTATGGAACCAAAGAAAGAGCAGAAGCAGAAAACCAAGCTATAAACACTACAGTACTCCTGTTATCACATTGCACAGATAAGTGGCTCCACCACTGTGCAAGTATTTTCAGGGTACAATGAGATAAGTGTTCTGTTTGACATAGTCCTTAATTTTAAGACAAAATGTTTAGTCAAAATTGTCTTTATCTTTAAGATAAAAAAATGGCCCCAGCTGGAACAAGAGGAGATTGTGGGTACTAGTGATGCCACAATAGAAAGTTTAAGGTCAATCAAAAGATATGTCATTGCTCTTGGAAGAAAGCTAAAAAATTCAGGACCACAAGAAGCATTTTCCTCCATACTTACATTTTCCTCCATACATAGTATTAGGGAGAGACTTCAAGAGAAACGGGTGAGTCCAAGATACCAATATCTGGTTCCAGGGCTGTTGCCTCTGCCAAAACTTGGAGTTTTTAAAACATGGGAGACTTTTTGAGGCACAAGGTATGCTGGAGACTGATGAGATTCACCTGTCTCAGTAGGGAAAAGGTGACTTTGCACACAAGCTCGTGGGACTGATCAATATGGGTTTAAACTAGAATCAGTAGGGAAGGGTGATACCCTGAAAGCTGAAGGCAAGCCAAGAGTTGGCATGGCATTGTCTGAGGGTGGCAATACTAGTGGGAACATGTATGCTGCTCCTGGGAGCACAAAGGGCTCAGGAGCATATCTGGAATGCTTGTACACCAACACAGGCAGTATGAGAAACAAATAGGATGGTCTGGAAGTATTAACTAGTTCCTAGAACTATGATATCATTGGTATTAGTGAGACTTGGTGGTATGAGTCCCATGGCTGGGGTGCTGGAATGGAGGGCTTCAAGGCTGCTCAGGAGGGGTAGGCAGAGCAGGCAGCATGGAGGTGTTGCAATGCATGTAAGGGAGAGGTTCGATTGTACAGCCCTTACAGATAGTGGTGATGTGGGTGAGAGCCCCAGGGGTGAGGATTAAGGGGATGGAAAACAGAATGTTGTAATGGGTGTCTACTAGTGATCGCCCAGCTAGGATTTACCAGAGAAATTTCTGGATCAGTAACCCTTGTCCTTATGGTGGCACCTGGTGAGGTCTAGGCTGGACATTAGGAAACACTTCTTTACAAAGAGGGTGGTCAAATTCTGGACCTGGCTTCCTAAAGGGGTAGTCAATGCCCCAAGCCTGTCAGTGTTTAAGAGGCATTTGGACAATGCCTTTAATAACATGCATTAACTGTTGGTCAGCCCGGAAGAGGTCAGGCAAGTGGACTAAATGATCATTGTAGGTCCCTTCCAATTGACCTATTCTATTCTATTCTATTCTATTCTATTCTATTCTATTCTATTCTATTCTATTCTATTCTATTCTATTCTATTCTATTCTATTCTAATGATACCAACAGTACTATTGATTTAATAAAATCCAAAGACTGCCATGCTCTATGACAAAGTAATAGGAACATTGGGGAACCCTTTTTGCATTTGTGTACATACTTAATTTTAATTATAGGTTACACACATGAGATAATCAGTAAGTTTTTCCTATTAGCGTTTAATAGATGTACTGTGCTATATGTGTAATTAGCCCATTTCTAAAATAAGCATACATCCACCCTTCTTTCCTTGGGGAAACTTCTGTACTTTGAACAGCAAAAGCGTTTCATGCTATAGTGAGGTACTGCAAAGGAATACTAGTCCTTGTCTTCCCTTCTTCAGCTGACTCACATCTTCATCCCTATGCTATTCTACACACTGTATTTATTCCATTACAAAGAGGATCATGTCCCACTAGTGTCAGTTGGTGTTTGACTACACCTTAGCCTCTCTTGGTTCTTTAGTGCAGCAGCTGACAGTTTCACTAGTACTTCCTCTATATGAGATAAAAAAGTAAAGTAATGCCTAAATTTTAACAGAATTGCAGATTCAGATAAGGCTGTGCTATCTTAGGGACTCTGGTTTTACACTTAGCCTCTACCCATAAAATGCAACTTTAAGATGTTACCCCTGCAAAATTAACACTTAGAAAACAGTATGGTGAGCTCCAACATGACACCGGCTCCTTTGCAAATCTGGCCTTATTTTCTGTAAGAAACAAAAACCTGTCTGACTTGCACATGCTCATGCTCAAACTATGTAACTATGTTGCACAATCAAGACAAGCATTATTTTTCTAATCACAAAATATGAAAACTGTACATTCCTCCATAATCTAGCCCAAGATCTGTAGACATTTTTGCATATGCACTGCAGAATTCAATTAATCCACTAAAATCTTCTCTTAAAATTTCACATTCAAACATATTGCATGCTGTATCAGTTTTCAATTCATTAACCACTGGCTAGTGAGAAATGAGAGCTTCATTTACAGGATACGACCTTTTACATGTTACATTCCTTCTGTGCAGCCAAGTCTGCTATGAAACATCATTTAACCACTTCTGCTACTTCCTTGTTAGCCCAATTTCCATAAGGAAATCCTGCTCAAATTCAGGCAAATTTTCTTGACAGCTGTGAAACTTTAAACAGTGTAGTACGGGTCTATCCCTGACAACTGGCCAGTAACCCTGAAAGGAACGGCATGAGAGTTTGTGACTGAGATGTAGAGTTTAATCAGTAATCAGGAAGGTTTTACTATATGTTCTGTTCTAAATTTGCCTTGACCTGGTCAACATATCTAAAATGTCCAAGATACGCCTCCCTATACTACATGTCAATTCCATTTGCATGAATGTCCGGTCTCTTTAATGGCAAACAACTTATTGACTGGCACTACGCAAAGCCTGTTCAAATCTGAAACTTAAAGAGGTCAACTTTGCATTAATTTTAAGTGTTTTAATGAACTATAGTTGTTTTGATATTTTGCTCATAGCACCAGGAAGTACATGACATTTTCACTATCTTTCATTCCTCAAAAAACAAAAAACCACTACCCTTCTTCTGCCACCTAAATCACACAGAAAAATTTTATGAAGTCCTGTAAACATGATAAAATTTAACAAAGCATCCAGACATGAAAATCCATAGCCAAGCTTTGGCACTCTGCTATATTCACCTTCATACGAACAAATAACTGTATCTAATTCTTCAATTACTGCACCAAACTCCAGGTGACTACCATAGTTTCAAAATTAGTCCCTAATAGAATCATAGAATCCTCCAGGCCAGAACGGACCTCCAAAGGTCATCTAGTCTGACCTCCCTGCAGTCGCAGGGACACCCCAACTAGACCAGGTTGCCCAGGGCCTCATCCAGCCTCACCTTGAATATCTCCAGGGAAGGTGCCTCAGCCACCTCCCTGGGCAACCTTTTCCAGCATTCCACCACCCTTAGAGTAAAGAAATTTTTCCTAATATCCAACCTAAATCTACTCTTCTCCAACTTAAATCTATTGCCCCTCGTCCTATCGCAGCAGGACTTTGTGAACAGCCA
>VZRU01020576.1:135041-148159 GCA_013398155.1 Pedionomus torquatus
TCTTTAGTAGAAATATTCCCAGAAATATTCCTCATTATCTATAAAAATTTATCAGATCTTTGATTCTAGACAAGTGCCCTGAAATTACACTTCACAGTACTTTGTAACAAAGCCATGTACTTCTGACAGTATAGTATATTATTTAGTACCAACATGGGACATTTTTCTGGAAGCCTTATGTAGCCCATCAAATATTTTTTTTTAAATTTTTCTACGTTTCTCAATTTCTTATTATATTTTGTGACTTCATATTTCAGACAGAGAAAGCAGACATTAAACAAAGCTTTGATGACACATGACACATAAATGCATATGACGATAAATGCGTATCACATTGAGAGCTAAGAAACAAGCTTAACTTCCAGCCCATTCCATTAGGAATAATGTAGGAACCTGCACTTAATTTCTCCTGCATAGCTGTATACTCTACATATATGAATTTATGGTTGAAAATAAGCCTTGTAACTGACGGAAGCCAAAGTGCTAACAGAGAAGCTGTGTGACAGTGGAAATGTAGCTATGTTCCTCAACATAACTGTGTTTTCTCTTGGTAAAGAAAACATAGGTATAGTCCAGTTCACCATTCCTGGCTGCTCAGTGTACTGTAGCACTGTGCCTGAAAACAGCTATATTCTAACGGAGAAGGTGTCATACAAAGATTATGGTATCTTTTTGTTCCTTCTTAACTTTGGTTATCATTAAACTTTGGTTATCATTATTAATATGTCTGCCAGCCTCCATTTCAATGATACACTCAAGGGCACGGTTACCACTGAAAAGGACAGGCTGGTGGAGCCGTGAACTAAACTCTGCAATGGGGCATGCTGGGAACTGACCGATTGGGCAACAGCCCTGCCCAATCTTGATGGACAGCCAGCTGTACACGATGGCAGCAATGAAGACTAACAGGATCATGATCAAACCAACATGAATGCAAACTGGAGATTAAGGCAAGTGCGTTTACTATGCACTCTTCAGACCACATCTGGAAGCGTGTGTTTGGTTTTGGGCCTCACAGTACCTGAAAAATCTTAAAGAACTTGAACAAGTCTAGCCAAGGGCCAAGAAAATGGTCAGGGGTCTGGAGCACTTGAAGAACTTGTGGGAACTTGCCTTAAGTCTTGACATGACAACAGCTTTGGGGAACCTCACGCAGCCTGCCAGTACCTATGAAGAGGTTTATCAAGAAAACACAGCCATGCCGTCTACTGAGGTGCACAGTGGGAGGACAAGAGAGAACAGAAATAAATTGAAACAGAGGAGGTTCCAGCCAAATGTATGGAACAACCTATTCCCAGTGAGGACAGACAAGCAGCACAAAGGGTTGCCAAGAGACACTGTTAGAGGAAATCTCCTCAGAGGTTTCCAGACCTAACTGAATAAAGCCTTGAGCTGTCTCTTCTGAATTCAGTGTTGACTCTGCTGTGAGCAGTAAGTTAGCTAAGAGATATCCATGGTCCTTCCCAGCTTGAATAACTGGTATACAACTTCTGCTCCATGAAACAGGACTTGGCAGAATTTAGTCAGAGACAAGCCACCAGCTATCACAAGGCTCAGTTTTAAAACATCATCAAAAATTAGCCTGTATCTATAACCACTCACCTCTCTGTAATCAAAACCCTGAGTGGCAGAGAAGAATTGAAAAGGACAGCTATTTACTTTGTCTTCTGTCTTGTTTGGAAGTGTGGGATAAGTAGAATCCGCTTCCAGCCTCAGCTCAGGCTGGATTCAACAGTCTCTGAGCCCTCATGGAAGCCATGGTTGAGAACATGGCTGTCCCAAATCCGAAATGTGGCCTGAACACTAGGAATCAAATATTCCCAACTATCCATAGTCCCCTTCCCAGACAGAGGCACAGTTGAACCCTTGGTCCAGTTACAGTTATTGGGTCAGCTGTACAGGTGTCTGTACAGGTGTAATTCAATCAAAGATCAGATCACAGACACAACTGTACAGATCACTGCAGTTACACAGGTCTCCAGGAAACCACACCAGCAAATCAAGACCCCAGAAGCTTCCTTTGGGTACAGTCTCTCTTCATATTACAGATCTGAGCCACTATCAGTGGTGGCCAAAGCTTCATCTTCACCTAATTCTAGAAGGGCATTTGTCACTGACTCTGCAGCTGTTCAACAGAAACATTATTTCCTGCAAAACACAAAGTATTTTATCATCGTGAACAGCTGAACTGAACTGAATTTTAGGTAGCTATTTGCCTACATAGATTTTGTTAAACATCCTCCAACATTTATGGGTTGGCAGAGTAAGCTTTATTTACTGCTCCTATTGTGTACATTTGTAAAACAATTTTGGGTAATTTTTTTTTATCTTCTAGAAAGGGTCAGCTTCTACTCAACAAAACCAGAACAAAAGGAGAGGAAAAAGCAGAATCCTTGTCAGAGCAAAATAGCTTTAGGTCCCTGGAGTACTAGAAGGAATAAAAACTGAATTTAAGGTCTCTCTATATATGTAACTGCATTAGGATTATTTTACTAAAGTCTATGATCTCAAATAGGAGATCAGAGGCTGAATAAAATGATCCAGATTCAGACCTATCATTGAGACAAAGCAACAACTGCAGTATACAGACAACACAGCCACATACAAGCAATATGCAATTTAAGAAAAACATTTCCTCACTGACTTCTCTCTTCTCATGAAGTATACTGATTTAGGAAAGCTAAAGAAAAGATGTAGATGCAAGCAGGAAAAAGGGGCATGTGCCACATCTGTCCTAAGGGGGATAAAAAAAACCCTGAAAAATTCAGGGTTAAATTCAGGGTCAGTCAGTTAAATGGAATGGAAATCTTATTGCAGTTGTCCTGTATTTTAATCACGCCCTTCAGCAACAGCAGCAAAATCAAATGAACTAGGAAAATAAAAGCTTTTTTCAGTATTTGCTGTTCTTCCTGTTGACTATCATTAGCATGACTATACTTCTAGCTAGATTAATATTGCAAGTCAAGAAATAAAAATGCTGCTCAGATCATTGCATGGAATTATCATGAGTCTAGACAACATATTTGTGTGTACAATTTGAGCAGTGAGCTTTAAAAAAAATAAGTATCAGCATATAGATAGTATCATATTCTATTATCCATCTAGCATTTTGTATTTTAACAATTATGCAAAAATAAAGAGGAAATATAGTAAGTTATATTTCCTTAAACAAAGGTAGTTTGCCCACAGGTAGTAGTAGCTGTTCAAATTCTCTTAGTCCAGAAAGCCCTCCTCACAATGACAATGTCTTAAGCTTCCATGTTAGGAATCTCTAATGTTTTGGGGGGGGGCTGTTGTTTGTTTTATTTTGTGGGGTTTTTTTTGTTGCTGTTGATGATTTTTTAAAAAAAGTAGTAGTAAACTCAACAAAGATTAGAATTAAACTTTGTTTTTGCAAGTCTCTTGCTAATTTTCAGCAATGATAATAAAAAGCCCAACTTCCTATAACAGGTCAGAATTTGGACCACAGGGCAAAAATTAATAAAATCTTCTTACTTTTGAGACATGGAATTAGCACCTAGGAAGATAAACAAGCATGCACTTATGAAACTCTGGTCCTGTTAGACTAACCTGACCTCCTTCTATGACAAGGTGACTTGCTTAGTGGATTAAGGAAAGACTAAAGTCTGCCAAGACTTTAGTAAATCCTTTGACACCATTACCCACAGCATTCCCCTGGAGAAGCTGGCTGATCATGGCTTGGATGGGTGTATTCTTCCCTGGGTAAACAACTGGCTGTATGGCTGGGCCCAGAGAGTTGTGATGAACTCAATTAAATCCAGCTGGCTGCTGGATACAAGTGGTGTTCCCCACAACTTAGCATTGGGGCCGGTTCTGTTTAATATCTATAGCAATGACCTGGATGAAGAGATTGAGTGCATACTCAGTAAGTTTGCAGATGACACCAAGTTGGATGGGAGTATTGATCTGCTTGAGGGTAATATGGCTCTACAGAGGGATCTGGAGAACTTGGATGGATGGGCCAAGGCCACTGGTATGAGGTTCAACAAGGCCAAGAGCCAGGTCCTGCACTTGGGTCACAACAACCCCATACAGTACTACAGGCTTCGGGAAGAATGACTGGAGAGCTGACTGGCAGAAAAGGACCTCAGCGTGAGCTGAATATGAGCTAGCAGTGTGCCCAGGTGGTCAATAATACAATGCTATGTATTTGAATTCTGAAAGGGGAAAACTAACTACAATCATGTAGGTTAACTCCATATGTCCCAAGACAATTTTCTCCTTCAAACAATATAAACATGTCAAAAATGGGTTTCAGCCACTGGTCTCAACAAAATAACGAAGACAACATATTTTGATTCACAAAGTTAATGCATCAGTTATCGCCCATTGCTCTACCCTTTTAAAAAGCAACTCTTCAAACCAGCACTAACAAGTAATGAGTTTCAAAAATTAAAGGGTTTGCACTTTCACATAATTGGAAGATTATATAAATGCTGATGAAAGTGCAACCTACCAGCTAACCCTGCTGCCCTAATCTTTACTCTGGAAGTCCCATCTGGGTTGGAATAGGATTATGGGATGTAACTGGTGTGGTAAGATGGGAAGATTCTCAGATGCTCTGTTTCCAATGAGAACTGCTTGTTTACATAATTCTGCTGGTGGCTACCCAAGGATGTTTCTTTTAAGGACCAGAAATATGAAATGATTTTGCAGCATTATATTGGAAACCTTCAGCAAGGGGTCAGAAACACAAAAGAAACTGATGAAGTAGTAATAAGCCAAGTGCTGACACACAGCATGCATATCTGTGTGCTAACATAGATTTTTTTTAAAAAAAGAAAAAAAAAACAAACCACAAAACAATCAAAATCCTTGGCTCTTCTAACACCAAGCTAACAAGTAGACTTCCCCCTCATATAGCTTTCCATCCTCTCTCCTTTCAGCCTGCCAATGTCATAGGAGGTAAATATGGCCACTTTAAAGTGATCACTAATAGAAGTTTATAACAATTCCCAAGTTTATACAATATTGCCCTGGGATAAGACAGTCACTAGAAGTTATTCTTAAAAAAAAAAAACAAAAAAACCCAAACCAAACAAAACCCCCTAACAAAATGCCCTAAAATACTTAAATATACCATAAAAACCTCAAAAAACTATACTCTGGCCTGTATCCTGGAACAACTTTCCAACTGTGAAATCACATGCGGCATAATTCGTAAGTGCTCTTCATAAGAAAGACTTCTAGGCTAACACCTTCTCTTATCTTCTTACAGTGTGACTGCAAAACTAGTTAACACCTCTCCAACAGCACCCAGATGTAAAGGTGTACACAGCCACACACATATATAGAAAAAGAAGAGCACTTGTCTTGTGAAAGAGAACTCTCACAAAGAGTTGAAAGAAAGAACTTCAAATTTCCTCTCTTTACTGGGGAAAAGGCCACTTTGCTCATTTTCCTAATAGTGAGGGGCTTGTACCAATTCATTAATGATGTGGTAGCTAACATGAACCAATATGCAGATGAAGAAAAATATGACCACAAACATTTATAAGCAGTGGGAAATCTCACTAAATTGTGAGAAAATAATGAAGATTTTGAGAGACAAAGGTTGCTCCACTGAATAGTATTTGGATTACCACTAATTTACTATTGCAAAGTGTTTCTAAGTACAGGAATATATCTAAGCAACTGTGTAATTTAACTATATTAAGGCTGGAAAGAAGAAAAGAAAGAAACGAACAAAGCCAGTTTAAGGACTGGGAATGAGTGATTGCCCAGGAAGAACTACTTTGCAGCAGAACTGTCAAGTTTTTATCTTGAAGTTAAAACTTTTCAAATTTGTAACTTGAAAATTTGACTAGTGCATGCATGTTAGTATTAAAAAAAATAAATATCACATCAGCACACAAAGCCACAGAAATGTGTTTGGAAAAAAAAGCAGATAAAAGACTACTTAGACAAAGTTGAAAAAGGAGATCCTGATAACAAAATTCAGAAGAATTGTTTAATGACCTCTCAAGGAAAATGATAAAGAATCCATGACTTACAAAGCACACACTTAGACTGGATAACAAAATGTACATTGAGAAGTGGAACAGATGATTTTATGGGTCTTTCTATCTGTAATTTGTCTAGTTTTCTGGTTGATGTAATTTCCAAGGCCACCAAGAAATCATAAACAAATTCCCTGCATCTTCTAAAAAAGCTAAAAGCAAAAATACCAGCTATATCATATTGCAAAGAAGATAGTTTGAAGGGACTTAACCTAGCCATATGTGAACAAATTACCCAAAGTAATGTAGAAAAATACATTAGACACAATTCCTGCTGTACTAATGTCCTATCTTTTCGCACCTTTTTTTCCCAGTTCTACATCATCAGCAAGAATTAGCTTAATCTGCAGTAGATATTTTAGCTTTCTGGGGGTGGGTTTTGATCTAACAGATTGGACTGCAGTTGCAGGGCTTGCCATGTAGATATTTTTCATTTCAGATAAATGTTAAATGGATTGTATTTAAAATCTAACATTAATACAAATAAATATTATCCATACTGTAATAGAGGTGACACAGGTCAGAATACTGCCCTTAGATATGCTTTTGCACTACTGTTGTAAGTATGAGCTCTTCTGCTAGAGAAGCCCTCTAGGCCAAGCACAAGATCTTCAACGTACATAGAACTGACAGAGGGAGAAAACAGCAGAAACAATACTCTTCAGGACAGTTTGTCAGGAAGAATAGTGATAAGACACTATTAGGTATTGGGTTTTTTTTTTTATTGGTTTTAAACTAGAAGAAGGGAGATTTAGATTTGATATTAGGAAGAAATTATTTCCTGTGAGGATGGTGAGGCACTGGAACAGGTTGCCCAGAGAAGTTGTGGATGCCCCATTCCTGGGCATGTTTAAGGCTAGGCTGAATGGGGCTTTGAGCAACCCGCTCTAGTGAGAGGTGTCCCTGCCCATGGCAGGGGGGTTGGAACTCAATGATCTTTGAGGTTCCTTCCAACTCTAAACATTCTATGATTCTATGATAACACAGTATTAACAAGAAGAATGAACAGTGACAAAAGCACATGATTATCCTGTTCAAGGCTTGTCTAGCCAGGAAAGCTATACAGGACAAGGGAAATGTTTAAAATACCATACTTGTTGAGTATAACTGTGTATTTGGTCCTATTTTGTATTTAGCCCAAAAGTAGAGGTTGTTTTTAATTTTCGTGCTCAGTTCAAATTACTTCCAACACAGTACACCTCAAACCAGAAAAGGGCATGTTTCTTCTCCAATGAGAGTCTCACTCAGGGAACTCTACCAGCATAATTACAGCTGTTTAAATACAGCAGTGCAGTGGCTAGCAGCACAACTGGAAAAGAGCCCTGTGTAGACAAGCCCTTACTGTTTTCTTACATATAATATGGGAATAACTGTACTTCCTTTCATCACAAGGGTGTTAATTAATTACAGCACTCTAGATACTAGCACATGTAATTATTTTTATTTTTTTCATGCAAACATTAGATCTCACCAACATTTTTTTTCTGATGGGACTGTTTTCTTAAGCTTTTTTCCCAGAAAATACTGGCTTTAGCACCCCCACAGTATGACAGGTCTCTCTTTAGCCAAGGGAGGTGTGTCTTGCATGGAAATATTGTGGAAGTTGTTGTTCACCTAAGTCATCTGGAAGGATCACTTAAAAAAAATGGGTTAGCACTAACCAGAACTGAAATTGCTGCTGCTGCCACTGAAACATTCCCAGCTTCAGACATCTCAGGCACAATGAAGCCAGGCTGGTACACAATAGGGAACCAGTAACTAGCTAATGTGCCACATGCAGAAGATCATGTAAAAACATTACTTTGTGTTTATCCTTTAAACGAGCAAGCCATGGTCAGCAAAGTTCTGAGGTCAAAATGCTTGACACAGGCTTAAAACAAAAAAATACAGTTAAAGGATGCTGCAATGCCAAGCAAAGATATTGCTAATAATTTACTGCTCTGATCATCATCTGAAACATAGTACTAAATAAATCTATAGAATTTGTTTAAAATTACACAGAAATGTAAATGCTTGGTTATATCTACCACTACCTCTTCTGGAAGAAGATAAAAACTTGGACTGGTATAAGGCTGGCCACCTCAAACGTGAAACAGTTTCACTTTGAATCATACAAAGGCTCAAAAGTTAAAATACTCTTCATGTGGACAAACAAAAAATGAGAATTGGGAGGACTGAGAAACATCAGAAAGAATATAGAAAACCATGACAAACATACTTCCTGATAAATTTTGGGACTGGCTGTTTTTTTTTTTTACGAAATATGTTAAGAAAGGTAGAGAAAGTGACTTGATTTATTGTTTTTTTTTTGTGACTTTATTAGACACATAAATTAAAAAGTGTATTTAGCCATCTAACTTTAGGTATTTCAGGCCACCAAATTAGCATCCTGGCTATTTATATATTAGTAGCTATAAATCATCATGTGGAGAAAACTCACCAATACCTTTCCTGTTTACTTCTATATGGAGGCTAATACTAGACTACATTGGTACCTTCTTTAAATGTCACAAGCAAACTTACAATACTTTTGTGAACTGAAAAGCATGGGTGAAGAAAGATCACAAAACAGGATTACAGTCTTGCACAGATTTAGACAGACAATGTTGCAATCTGCCTGCAGAAATGCAAATTGGAATTTTCCAAGGAATCCAACAATTTCGGAGTACAAACTGATTTCCCTGGGATTTAGGTATTTTGCTACCACGGACTTTAAAAAAAAAAACCTCAGCTGTAGAGGAATACCACATTTATTTCAATTTCCGATAGGGACTACTATAAGCTCCAGAGAGTCCTATCTGGAAGGCTTGTGCATATGCACAAGCATATGAAGAACATCTACAGATGAGTTACAGGTACCTCCAAGGGATGCACAATTAATTTCATGGCCTAAATACCTGGAGGTCACAGTAGTAAACCAGCTCACTGATGCGAGGTTTGGGAGTTCTTCAGCAGGGAACAGGGAGGTGAGACGTATTAGGGAGTGCGCGGATGTGTGTGTGTGTGTTTTTATAACTGAAATCTACTAGGGTATGGTAGAAGAACTATACAATATAAGTAAAAAAACTTGGCATACAGTGTACCTTTTGTTCAAGGACTAGAGGATGATATATAGGGATAGCCAATGCAACTATAGTCTGTAGATAAGGTGCTACAGGTTTTGTCAGCACAGGTTCTTATGTGACCACGCTTCTAGTGGGAATGCCTTTTCCCTGTTTTTGCTGCATTTCTATTTTCTAAATATGACATATATTCTCATTCACAATTGTGTTGGACTCCCATATATTAACTAAACAGATTAAATTATAAGAGTATAGATAGGTACTTGTATGTTTCTCTTACTCTTTTGATGCTCCACCAGCTGGAGACATTATTGACATTTAAGGCACAAGCAGACCATGACAGTGAATTCATGTGTACTGTAATCTCACTTTTTTTCCTCCTCCCTCCAATTGCAAATTGTTTCTCCTTAAAAGTGCCATATCTCTTACTGCTGTTCTCATATCCACAGGAAACACACAAGTAACCCTGTTACCTGTAAGTTAGTATCAGATTGGTCTGGTTTTCTAGGCTTTGGCTGAAGGTCAGACATACTTGGCCGCATGAATGGCAGCTTGAACTGGAAGACAAACTACATGAAAGTTAAGATCTACAAACTGTATGCAACTTTGAACTAGACGAGAGATATAAAGGTTGACATTTCCTTTGCACCTGTCCTATTTTTCCTCTTTGTTTTTGATTAAACCAATCTGATGCCTACTTCACTGAGCCACAGATTAAGAAAAAAAAACAGTGACAGAAGCTTTCTTGTAAAAGATTCACGTGATCCCAGGTGGAAGTTCATGATGTTTTCCCCTGCATCCACTTTGCATATCCAGTGGCATTTTACCATCAGGAAAAATACAAATAGCAACAAAGAAACAAATAAATAAAACGAATAGAGAGCACTGCACTTAAATAGAGGAAGCAGTTTTAATATGCATTCTACATTCCTGCTTTTAATCTGTGCTTCTCCTTTGCTTTTCCAAATTGTTTGGCTGGGTTTTTTGGAGAAAAAAAAAAACAAACCAAACAACAAAAATCATATCTGGTCACTTGCATTTGAACAAAACCATAAAAGGTAAGTATCTCCAGAAAAATACCATGTAAAAAATACTGTGTCCTGAAAAAAACAGGGAATTCAGCAGCAAAAATCAATTTGATTAAAGCTACCTACAGAATCAATGGCAATGCTGTGGTGAGAACTAGGCAATGGCATATGACTGGCAGCAGTGTTTAACTTCAGAGTAGGAAAAATTTGAAGAGCAGGAGCAATTTCATAATTGACATATTATAGCTCAGTTTCACTATTTGCAAAATAGGTAATTCCTGGGGGTAGATCTGAGAATTAAACATATATTCATAGTCGTAACATTTTATGATGAGTAAGATGTATGATATTATTTTTATTTAGATATACTAATTCCATTCTAAACCTAAACAAGTCATTTTAGGGATATAAATGTGCAGCTTCAACTCTCTCCCAAGCCAGCCCGTAATTCCTAATATTTGTTTTAAAATTAAAATGCCAAGTGGATGAATGAGTTGACAGTACAATTTTTATCATGTGGTTCTGCTGTACTTATTATTTCCTTATTATGCTATGATCTCCTTAAGACAGAGAAAAATTAAGATGCAGTCCCTATGTACAATGCACTGTACAATCCCAGAGCTTAATATCAACTCTGGGGAGCAACTGTTGAAGTTTACATTTTTTTAGTGATCTTTTTTCCTGAAGTTTCAATTTCAGTAAACAGGGCAGCTGGAAATTGGTATTCAAGAATAAACAACAACTTGCACATATGAGTCTCCATAATAAATGGAAATGTTGAAAAGCTAGTTTAAGGAAGAAATAGCTCAAAACTAGGTGACCTTACAACTTTTTTTATTGGGCGGGATACCCGATATAGTATTTAACTGCTGTGAGAATAATTGCAAGATGACTGGAAACTTTCACAACATCTCACCATCTTCAAAATGAGTTTGTGGCAAAATATATAGGGGAAAAACGGTCCTTGCAATTTCTAATTCCTCCCCTTTCCTGTGTCTCCCCCCAATATTTTTTTTTGCAAAAGAGCAAGCTATAGAATAATATAAATAGAGCAGGCTGACTGTTACCCAGAAGACACTCTTAAAGTAGCGTATCAACGGAATGAGCTACTCAACCCTCCTGCTACCTTCAGAAAGCACAAATATTAACACTACTTTGAAAAGAATTAAGTTATTCATACCATTAACTTCTCAGCCTCAGGAATCTGCTTGAGACAGGGATTAGTTTAGTGAAATAAGCATGCAGCTTCTGACTGGCAGATGTTATAACCACATCAGAGCAGTCTGAAATAAGCCCACTGGAGTTGAGAAGAACTTATTTTCAGAAATGCTGCATACTTGCAATGGGAATGTCTGGACTGTAAAAAGTAAGTAAATAAAAGCTACAGATGTAACTTTTTCTATTGAAATAGAAAGTAAATAGCTAAAGCCATTGCTGTCTTAAAAAAAAAAAAAAAAAACAAAAAAAAACAACACAACATCCCAAAACAAATAAAAAACTTATTTATTAAGTGCTGGCATAATAATGTTATGCTTTGTAGGAAACAGCTTACTTAAAATACATGGTTTTATATGTTTTAGACGTTATTTCTCTAGAATAACTTTGCAAGCTCTATTATCTATGCTTTATTTAATAATGTGAATTAAATTATGGATTTACTTTTATGTTTATTTCAATAGATCTGAAAGATTTCTGGTGGGAAAGGGTAAAATGGCACAAGAAAAGATCCATACGTTAATGCGCAGGCAAAAAAATCCCACCTGGTTGAGGATTTCCATCTGGAACAGAACTTGCTTGTCAACGCTTAACTCTGTGGAGAAAGATCTGAAGGGGGTTTTGCTCTCCAGAGTAAGGCCATAAATCCCATGACTCATACTATCTGGTCTGATGTGCAGCCTCATTCACAGAGCCCCTCTGTCTGGTATTGCACGAGGATCTTTATAGTGCCAGGGGTGTGGTACGAAGGGTGTTCACAAATTAGTAAAAGCACTGGGAATACTTTACTGCCCTTTCTTCTGCAACCAACAGAGTTGGCTGGAAAAAATAGCAATTCAAGTGAACAAGGTAAGTTTCTATTCTAATTTGTGAAAACTGCAATAAAAAAACCCAACAAAATGTGCCAGATGACAGGAGATGAACGCCAAAACAAATATCAAAACGTTATGTGCAAAAGCAGCCAATAGTTTGGGGATGCTAAGAGTTACAGCAGCTATGCCATACCTATAGTATCAATTCATAGTTTCTCTAACAGCCTTGATTTTAAGCACACCCGGTTTGTGTTTGTAAGGCATTTTACTTAACACTTCCATTGGCGCCTACTTCATTNTGATTGCTGCATCTTTGAGGGCTTGCTTCTGGTGGTATCAATGTATTTTTCTGCACTGATGAGTAAAGCATAGCTGTAGCCTAACTTTGCATTCCTCATTCAGGAAATAAACAGAAAAAGGAAAGAAGGGGGAATAAATGGGAAATAAATGGGAATTCCATGTNTTGGCTGGAAAAAATAGCAATTCAAGTGAACAAGGTAAGTTTCTATTCTAATTTGTGAAAACTGCAATAAAAAAACCCAACAAAATGTGCCAGATGACAGGAGATGAACGCCAAAACAAATATCAAAACGTTATGTGCAAAAGCAGCCAATAGTTTGGGGATGCTAAGAGTTACAGCAGCTATGCCATACCTATAGTATCAATTCATAGTTTCTCTAACAGCCTTGATTTTAAGCACACCCGGTTTGTGTTTGTAAGGCATTTTACTTAACACTTCCATTGGCGCCTACTTCATTATTCATTTAAAGGAAGTTTTCTGTCCTCCTGTTAAGGTGCTGTGCATGCCAATATGTACAAGAAGGGGTAAAAAGAACCTGGGCCTTTGCTACTTGAGCAGCCTGTTTGTAATCAGTCTCCACAAACATTTGGCACGGACAGAGTTTTCACAGAATATCCAATCCCTATGAAAATATTTCCAGAAAAACTGGCATGATTTACATCAGGGGTGTGTGGATGGTG
>VZRU01020576.1:148284-158499 GCA_013398155.1 Pedionomus torquatus
GAAATAAATGGGAATTCCATGTCAGGCTTACACTTCTGGAGTTCTGATAGCACATATACCTCAACCAACAGCAAAGTAAAAGCACGTTTCTAGCACTCCTAACTGAGCTGACAAAACCTTTAATACAGTTGCAGGTAAATTGGCAAGAAGACAAAGAATACGTATTCTGGATGCATAGTATAAGTGACACATCCATTCAAAGTGAACAAACCCACTGACATAGACAAGACCCAAGAGAAGGATGCATGCCTACAAGGATTAAACGTTAGCAGCATATTTGGCTTCACAGAGCTCAGGCAAGGTGTTGTGGAAGCCATTTATGAAGGTACTGTGCTCCAGCTGTCTCTTCTGCCACAGGCTGCCATCCTTAGATCAGTTAGCAGAAGACACTGCCAGAACCTCAGTGCCTTCCTTACAAACCACGGTGTCCCACGTGGACTCATGTTTATCTGTGCTCACACCTCATTGATAGGTTTTACACTGAAGTGGTATTAGTACACACTCCTTTCAGCACGGTTCAGGCAGGAGATGGTGACATTAACCAAACCAGCAATTTTTTTGCTAAACTTCAATTTTAGCAAACTCTGGCAATACCTGGCACAATACCATGTCCTTAAAGTGTCAGATTAGTGAAATAAATGGGATGCAGAAATATGGCAATTTCACTTTATGTCTATCTATTACTAGCTTAAATGCACCAAAATAAACTGATAGTGTTTTGTCTCACCAAGACTTCAAAAATTTCAGAAAACAGAACATTTTGTTTGTGCATGGTTGTGCATTGTTGTTGTGGAACAACTTGTACAGCCTTGAAGCCACATGCAAACAGTAACCAACAAACAGAAATGGATAGTATGATTCCTCTGAATTTGGAGCAAGGGTTCAGTTGCCCCATCTCCATTAGACTAAATCACTATTACATCACGGAAAAAAATCACTGTTAAAGCAGCTGGTCAGGTAGGCACTTGGAAGGGGAAAGAAATGGACACTTCTCAAGACCCAAGTTCATAGCAAGCAATGCCAACATGATGTACTGTTACTAGAAATACTGCAAGATCCAATCACCAACACAAGGATTAAACAATACAAGAAAATACTCTTTTATGTCTTACCTGAGTGTATTTACAAATATACTTAAAGACACAGAAACCCATATAAATATTCAAAATTCATTTCCCTGAAAATATCCAAAGATTGTTTCTGGGAAGTTTTAAAAAGATACATTTAAAGTGCTTTCAGGTACTGAGTAACATGCCAGATATATTTCTACAGATTAATTTTGTTCAATGTCTTTGTAATGACATCAACATCAGCTGCTGTAGTGATATTCAGAAAATGCAATAGAAAGTTTCTTCCATCCTGCAGGGAAACTTTGCTCTCAATTTCAATTCAGTCAGTGGCAGGATACTGCTCTTTACAACAAAGAACACAAGTCAGCCTCTAAATTCAGGTAGCCACTCACTTACACGTCAATGGCCACATTTTTCAGATGAAAAAAAAAAGCATTTCCAGTGTGGCAAGGGCTCACAACAGCTGAGTGTCTACAGAAGGCAGCCAGGACTATGCATCCATGGCATATACAGCTGATAGGCAGCAGAGGAAAACGACAAGTTTCACACAGATACTGGAAGATGCATACTGTTCTGGAAAGAAAGCAAAGAAGAGCAGAAGCCTGTGTTGTAGGCTGACTGCCAGGCTATAAGAAGGGAGGCCATGGACAAAACAGAACCTGAGGATCATTTCAGAAAGAACAAGACTCGAAGATTCAACTGGGAATTTATGATAGACCAGCCTGGCTGCATTTAAGCAAGAACAGAAATCATAATATTATCTATAGGGCATCACAGGAAACTAACCTCTCAGACATCAGTGGAAGAACAAGCATCCCCAGCAGTGGTGAGCCTGCATCACAATTCTGGATGACCTACCCAGACTCTTCACTGGTTGCTAAAGGGAAGGCCGCATTTGTAATGAAAGGGAGCTTAATATCAAAGAAGCTGGGCTTTAGACTGAGCAGAATTAAAGCAGAGGCATCTGCCGGAACAGCAGCCTCCAACAGAGGAGGTGCAGGCCCCCAGAGAATGGCAGCCCATCGGACTGCTGCAGCAAGGTGTGCAGGGGCTTGTCTGCCAGCTCCGTAAGACAGTATACTTGAAACTGAAGTTTCAGCTAACTAATGAATGTAGTAACAAATAATAATAATAAAAAAAAAGGCATAATACCAGATCTATCAAGATTAATTATTACTTGGGGAAAATAGTTAACTTTATGTATTTTACATATTTTCTATATTTTCTAAAGCTTATTATACAGTAAACAGTTTTCTTATTGTTTGCAGTAAAGAAAAACACCTTGAAAAAAGCAAGAATCAGAGTGGCAAAGAAATTATAATGCTGGCAAGGGAATTTGTATACTCTCTGAGGCTCCTCTCAACTGAAAAATTAAATCTAAAGAAGTAGTATGTTTCAGGTTGACAGTATCCCTTTACATTAAGCATTTATTACTGCACTTACTCAAAGCACATAAGAAAAAGCTCCAGCAATTAAAAAAAAAAATTTACTTTGAATATATACCATAAATCCAAACTCTCTTGGTGATTAATTCCATTGCATAATTGCGGCTCTTAAAAGATACAGTCAATAAGATTGAAAAGACGTGGTTTGTACAAATTACAATTACTCACGACTTGCACAGACCCCTGAACCCTGAGAGCCATGCTGATTATGCCAGGACAGTTTTTAGAAGATGAGCTTGACATTCTTCTTTCATTCCATCCACAATTTTCATCTCCATCAAGACCAATCACTGTCTGTTAAAGAATAATTTATTCCTGTGTCAAGCCCTTTTGTTATTCTTTAAGAGATGAGTCATCAAGGGAGAGTAGCTCTCTTAAATCTTTGCTTTATCAAGATAGTGAACTTGTTGAAGTAAAGAAAGCATGATGTAACCATCAGGCAGAGATAAAACCTGGACAAAATTCAATGCAAAATAAATTCTTAATTGATTTGAGATTAAACAGACATTAATACAGCACATTTTTCAAGAGAACCAAGTGCCAAGCAGAGATGTTAGATGCCCTAAAGACTCTCATCCCAATAACCTCAGCCAAAGCTGCAGAATGACACTATTATCAAACAATGTAATTTTAATTACAGAAACATGGAAAGACTAAGCTTATGAAAGAGATAATTCTAAAAAAAAGAAGATCTAACGTCTGCTAAAGTCTGAGAAAACTCTCCTGCAGTGCCACCTGCTTTAAAGACTTGCTGCACAAATGGATGCCTTCATATGAGTACATTTATTTGCCACATCCTTTATTGTTAGCTACATATCAGAGCACAGATAAGGACTTGGTCTAATTACTGCCATCTCTCTTGCTTTGTTGATAGCTATACCCTGTTCAGAACGCCAGACAGAATATTACTTTGGAACACTGGGCAGTCTGGGTTTTCAATAACAGCCAAGTCTACTCCATGATTCATAGCAGATAAGGGTTTCAAAATACCAGAGCCCTTCAGACAGCTGCCCGAGTAATTGCTTTTAAATTATTATTACTACCACAGTAAACCAGCATATTCATTTAATAGGTCAAATGATCAGTCTTCAAAAAGGTCCAAAAACTAATCAGGATGAGGACTGGTAGAAGGCAGAAGGGCTTTTTTTAAAAAAAAAAAAAAAATTAATCCTACCTACTTTTATGGGGCTGTAAGACTTCAGACACGCCCCTCAGACATGTTCTCTAGTGCGCTCAGTATAACAAAGACCGGTATTTTGATATTAAGAAAAAGACCTTGGGATTGTCAGGTTCTAAATTATATATATAATTCAAGTAATCCTTTGGGGAAACAACATCCTTTTCTCTGGAACACTGCCAGAGAAAGCAGGGCTCAAAGGAATAGGAAAACATGAAGAAAAACATGGAAAAAAATATTTAATATCACACTGTTAACAAAGGAAAACATATCAGTACAACAGCAACAGGAAAAATGCAAGGCATTGCTAAGAAAACGTGGATTTCCCATGTACTCGAAACTGGAGGCAAGGAGAAAGAGAGGGGGTGAAATTTTTTAGAGAGGCTGATAAAAGCCCTATAACAAAGTATTCCAACAGCCAGAAAAAGATAGTACAGGAGTTCATTTAGACTACAACAAGGTGAGGACAAAGATAGAATATTACTGTCCAACATTTTATGAGAAATAAATAACCAGACTCTGAAGGTTCAAATCAATTGTGCAAAGAAGGAAAAAACGAAATCCAGATACTTACAGAGCAGAGTGTGTCAGCCTCTTTTCCCAAAACATGATTCTGCAAATAATTTAGCTTAAAAAAAATAAAAAAAATATCCAAACAATAACTGGTTCTTACCACCAGCAAATACTTTTCCTACAGAGGACGTTCTTCTAACTTAAATAAAAAACAGATGCCTTCTTTTTTTTTTTTTCAATATAAGTGATGTTTTAAAGGGTAATATACAGTAGATACACAGTATTCTGTGTTTTCAAAACACTGTTATAAACACTAACTAATGCTCAGAATAATACTGTAAAGGTAGAGAATAGACACAAATAAGAGTAATTTTTCTAATTAAGTTAAGCAAGGGAAGGGAGGGATCACCAAATTTCCCCTTGCCCTGGGACAAATACACTACACACACTTAATGTTCTTCCTTTTAAAACAATTAGCCATTCGGAATCTCTGGTGTCTCTAACGGCTTTCTGCTCCACCTCGACTGGAACTCATGCCAAGAATCTTACACATTAAAAAAGGTCCAAGTAATCCCTCTGTAGCTATATGCCACAAACAACAGTTGACTGGATTGCGGCTTTAGAAGGCTCAAGGATATTGAATTCCCATGTGTTTTTGCTCATGTCCTGCAGTTACCCCAGCATAAAACTATGCAATAGATCATATACATTGTCATTTGGGACCCAAAAGGAAAGCACATTATCTTTCACTTTTGTTCAGCTTCAATACACTGATTTGCCTTTTCCTAGAGGAATTTTTTTTTTCCTTTGTGTATTGCCAATCAGTTCACAAGCTTTAAGGAAGCAGGAAATGGACCATGTTTAATTTATTTTTTTTTTTCCAAATTACAAACAACATCTATTTTCTGGAACAGTTAAACTCTTGTACAATGTCTCCCAACACTTGTACAAACGTTTCAGTGGAATTACATGACATTAGTCTCATTCAGCCATGCAACAAATGGAAAATGTTGTAGTAAAATCTACTGAGCTTTTCAATAAAAATAGGAATTAATTTAATACTGGTAACCTCAGTGTTTATATAAAAGCTCAGTAAGAATGTGTAGACCTACCTTGGTAAACATTGATCATTTGCAAAATGAGCTATATCCTCAAACGTTAGGGTTTTTAAATGATTTACTGTGTTAAAAAATTAAAAATTACTGTCTTATTTATTACTTCTCTTTGAAGCTTGCTTTCTGCATCTAGATCTATCCTCCAGTCTTCTGTGAAAAAATAGCAAAATGCATTCAGATTATCTGTAGGAAGAGCTCCTTCTACTCTGATTATCACCTTCTTCCATACTTTGCCCTTACAGCAGTGCAGCACTGGAAGCAGAGTACTGAGATCTAGCACCTCTATGCCCCTCCCAGTCACTCTGCTCGAAAGATGTTTGAAAGCTACTGCTTAGACTTCAGTACCACAATTATTAAATCTGTATCTCAGCACCAGTGGACCCCTAGTAGAATGAATTCCATCTGGACTGGGCAAGGTCACATGTCTGTATTTCCAATGAATAATCCATAAGGAATGATGACAGCATCTACACCAGCTTGAACCTTTATAGTAACTACTGGAGCACAGACGACAGACAATCAAGCATAAAAGTAAGGTAGTTCACGCATTACCTGGTTTCTCTCCCCTTGAAACTCTACAGGGCTCCTGAAGTTAAATTTACTGTGTCGCTGAACTGCGGTCTAGGACCAACTGAATGTGCACTGCAATTCTAAAATTCACCCATTGCCCATTAGGGTTCCCAGTCACAATAACAGCTTTGTAAGTGCACAGTATTTATCAGCATACCAGAAGACATTGTGAGCCCTATTGTTCCGGTGGCTCTGAAATGTTACTTTATAGGTTATATGAGCTTGCCAGAAAGCTTTAAAAAAGCTATTATTGGCACTGCCTTGTTTGGTTAAAAAAACCAAACAAAACAGGTTTCAGAGTAAGGTTTTGATATACAAGGGACAGCTTCCATTTCAAAAGGGGGTAAGAAGCATAAGTGTAAAAAATGAAAGCAAGAAATAAAGAAGGAAAAATAAATTTTTTCCAAGGAAAAATGATTGTAAATCCCCATTTAGTCAACTAATATAAAATCATGTGATCTTTATTAGTCTGCTAATAAGACAACTAATATTTTTGCCAGCAACTATTGATAAAGCAATGTCAATTAATTAATTTTTTCATATCACCCAGTCTTAGAAGTATTCTGTCTACTAAAACCAAACAGAACTCTCTCAGCAGTTCTGGAGAAACTCTATCTTTCATGTCCCTTAGGACCGCACCTTTTTTTTTTTTTTTAAAAAAAAGCACTTTGACCAAAAAAAGACTCAAAAAAAACAGGTGGACAAACCCAAGGTTACTATTTTTATGTTTGCCAAATTATAAATGGATATGTTTCAATCAAAAGTCGAACATATTGCCAGGCTTGCAAAAAATATTTCTTGGAATTTGACCTACCAAAGTACTTTACTTTCTGTCATATGCATTCTGTTTTTACTTCAGTATTCAGATTATTTCAGCCCAGTAAGAAGCAACTTTTTCATGTGGCTTATAAAAAGTTCCACTTAATGAGGAAGATTTTGATTTATATTTGAGATTGAGAAATTTGTAATTGAGAAATTACATTATTATATTGCAATGACTTCATAATCATAGTCAATGTACTTTGTGCATAATCATAAATTGCATACTATTTATTAGATTTATTAATTAGGAGGTTGCAAGGTCTTTATCTTTCTGCATATAAAATTTTATGCATGAAATGCAGCAGCACTGAAAGCAAAACACGGGTTAGTACCACTGATGAGTGCAGTGATGCTAAAATGTCCATGTGTCCACAACTTCCCTGTGGTCACAAAGGTCTCTCTAGATCTATCTAGATTATGAACTGTTTTTCATAATTTCTATTAAAATACCAAAGAGAAGTTAGTAGACCACTGGACTGAACAGAATTAAGTTAAACTTCAAAGCCACTTATTCTCTTACAATGAAACAAGAGCATTTCTTTCATTATAACATGAAAACATTTGATTACGTTTTACTCTCTGCTTAAAATATTTTGTGTTCCCTTTTAAGACAACATAGAATTCTGGCTGTAGCCAGGAAGAAGAAAGAGTAGTGGCACCAGAGCTAGGGAACTAGTAGACACATGACATTTGCAGATTACTATTGGCCATCTAGCTAGAATGACCAGAACTAACTACATTCAGACAGGTTTCAAATGCTACAGCAGGAAAAAGTTATTGAGGAGGAGCTTTTTCCAGGAGGGCTAATAGGGAAAAGGTAAAGGTATCCTCATACAGTCTATTATCTCTTATTGTCAGCAGAGTAGTAATTCAACATAAAATATAAAGAAACAGCTATTTGCAAAAAAGTAATCTGACACACTAGAATTTCAGCGAAACTCAACCTGTTGTGGGTTCTCCAGGAAAACCACTCCTCACAATCTCAAATTCTGCCAAGAAGGCTTGACTTTTCAGAGTACTTTGCAGGAGAAAAAAAAAAAAAAAAAAAAAAAAAAATTCTGAGGAAAAAAACATNGGCTTGACTTTTCAGAGTACTTTGCAGGAGAAAAAAAAAAAAAAAAAAAAGCAACTTCTGAGGCAAAAAACTTAACCAAAAATTCTCCAGAAATCTTAGTTTTACCGTTAGGATTTTAAGAACTGTGCATTCCTCAGGAACTCTAAACCTATTGGTATGTGACCAAGAGTGGTCTTGAGTCAAAGCGCAGCACTCACTGCATTATAGGTAGGCTAACACCACCTGGGATCACCCTGCTAACCATAGCCCTATTGCTCACTATATTTAGTTATTACAGTGGTTTAATTGTCACCATGCGTTTGCTACAACATTACACTAATTAATCACAGGGCAGAAACATGCTATTGTGCCAACAAAATAGACCCCTTTCTCCAAGCAGTTGCAGTCTCATAGTCAACACTGCAAGAAGCAGGATTCCTTCTTTTAGTGAGGGCTCTCAGTGCAAACTCTGGAGGATGGTATACAATGTTGGGGTGTAACACAAATAACAAGACAGAGACAGAGAAGAAGGCAATGGGTACATGTAAAAAGCAAAAGGATCAAGGACAGCAGCAATAAATCAGCAACTGTAAGAGGACTGAAAGAAAGGGCTAGTGAAAGCTGAAAACACACATGGCATTTAGTAAAGCTCTAAGAAAGAGAAGAGAATGAGCTGGGGGCACAGAAAAATGAGAAGTAGAAAAGCCTGCCCAGAGGCAAACTGTAAAATTCAATAAACATCTGCTGATTGAGCCTCCAGGCTCTAAATACAACCATTATGAGGTAGGAGAAGGACTGCTAACAGTTTTGCTAACAATTTGTCTTTAAATACATATAAATAGGAGACACCATGATCTAAAAATCCTGTGTGTCACGATCAACTTTTTTTAAATGTTAGCTCAAAATTGTTAAATCATAATGGCTCTTGAAGCAATGCCACCAAATCTGCTTGAAAGCTGCATCACAGCCACTTTTTAAAAGTAAAACTGTTCCAACTCAGACTATCATTAAAATCCTCTAAAAATCTTTTCTGTAAAATCTTTTTTTTAAGTATCATTTTGTAACCATGCCCCAAAACCACACACTCCTCTCTGCAAGACCAAGCCAGGTAGCTGGAACCAAGTTATCAGTTCTGACTAAGAAGATTTCTGATAAAGCAAGTAACATAATGCAATTAAACTGAAATGTAGGTTCTCGTACACTACAATGACAGAATTGCCTCAATAATGGTGTACAGTTTATTTCAGCCCCTCAACTGAAATGCACTGTAAAGGACAAAGCATCACTGTCATTGCAATGGTACTGCCATTTAAAATGTGGCACAATGGTTACTCTGTCAGTTGTTCTCTTTATCTTTTCTGTACAAAAGACAGGGTATTATACTTTGGCCTAAATAATACCCACTAAATCTTGGCATCTTGGTCCTTTAACCATTCCACAAATAGTCAGACTGAAAATTTGAGGTTACCAACTGTACAAATAAGAAGTGGAGCTTTGGATATAGCCTAGCTGGATGCAAAACAAACAAACAAACAAACAAAAGAATTCTAGCCATCTTCCCACTTCTTCCTGCCCCTCTCCCAACAGATGCCAACTCCTGTCCTCTGCTTTCCCCTTGCTGTAGAGTACCTTAATCCTGACTGTACCAGCTACAAAACTTCAGCTTGCAGTGATATAACTGCTATTAAAAGACTCCACCAGGAAAGGAGAAGGGGTTTGCTAATTTTTAACTTTGTTTTAATCCATTAAGAGCTGTGCTTATAAACTGTGAATTAAGCCAAGTATGTATGGATTTTGATCAATGCAGAATTTCCTGCTTCTCAGAAAGTGTCCCATTAGTTGCTGACAGTTACACAAAGATGTGTCAGATAGGTCTGTCATCTGTAGGGAACTTGATTATTACGCAGCACTAGACAACCAGGACACTTATACCTATAACAGAAATTTTTCAGAGTCTTCTTAGGTTGAATTTACTACGAATATGTCTTTAAAATGGAAATTCAATTTTAAGGTTGATTTAGGTGAACAAATTGAGCTGGGGTCTGGATTAACAGCAAACACATTATCACTAGAAGCTCCCATATTATTGCATTTCAAAACCAAAAAGCTAATTTTAAACTTTCCTACTGTGATTTCTATAGTACTGCTTTTTCAAATCCTTACGAAGGCAGCAACATGTGATAGAACATATATAATGTCAACATCTGGTAAGAACTAAAATTGCAGAATTCTTCCTTTGTTCTCTTGGAAGGAAAACTTCTTCCACGAAAAGCCACTATAATTTACTCTAAAAATTAGCAGCAATGGTACAGAGAGGATCAGTGAAAAGGTTTTCCTCTTTTCTTTTTTCTTTTCTCTTTTTTTAAAGCAGCATAGGTCATCCCTGTAGTAGCTAGCAGTTTGTTTCTTGCTGTGTTTTGTTTAGTTTTTGTTTTGTTTTGTTTGGTTG
>VZRU01020576.1:158557-189439 GCA_013398155.1 Pedionomus torquatus
TTTTTAAAGCAGAACCATGCAAAATCTACTAGTTACTAATCATACCATTCAGTCTGCAGAATGAAACAAAACATTTATGTAAGCTGATGTATATTTCTTGTAAGGAATTAAACACGGTAGGATACTACTCTCTCTTGCCACTATAAACCAGAGAAGTTTCTGTCAGAATTAACTTAATAAATGCTCTTGCAAGCTGTTTCTTTATTCATAGAAATATGTGCTTTTTTATTTTTTTTCTTTTTGGTTCCAATGTATACTATGCTCCTATAATCTTCAAAGGCACAAACGTACACAGAAATATCATTTGATCACTCCGATGACAACAAAATAGTGGAGTTCAGAATCCTGATAGGAGAGAGGAGGGCAAAAAAATCAAGATCATAGGAGAGCATACTTTGCCTTCCTCAAACAACTCCTTGGAAAAGCCCCATGGAATAAGGTCCTAGAGCAAAACAGGCCCAAAAACATGGTGGTTAATATTCAAGGATCTTCTCCTATAAGCTCAAGACAAGTCCATCCCAGCAAGCAGGAAGTCAAGCAAGAATGCCAGGAGGCCTGAATGGATGAATAAAGAGCTTCTGGCAAAACTTGGACAGAAAAAGGAAGCGTGCAGAAGGTCAAAGCAAGAGAAGGTAATGTGGGAGGAATATAGAGGAATTGTCCAAGTATGAGGTTAAGAAAGCCAATGCCCAAATGGAATTAATATCTGGCTAGGGATGTTAAGGACAAGAGAAGTCCACTGCTGAATGAGGTGATATAATGAGGGATATAGAAAAGGCTGAGGTACTAAATGACTTCTTCACTTCAGTCTTTACTAGCAAGACCGGCCTTCAGGAATCCCATGTCCCAGGGACCAGGGAAAAGAAGGACGATGTACCTTTGGTGGAAGAGGATCAGATCAGGGAAGACTTCAGCAAACTGGACACACATAAGAGCATACCCTGATGGGATACATGCACAAGTGCTGAGGGAGTTAGCAGATGTCATTGCAAGGCAATGTTCAATCACGGTGACTGTGAGAAGCACCCAAAACCTGAAAGAAAACAAATATCACTCATATCTTCCTTTAAATAACTTCCAGGCCCATTAAAGGTATGAAAATTATCTGGAATTGTCAGCATGGCTTCACCAAGAGCAAATCGTGCTTTACCAACATGGTCAGCTTCTACAGTGGTGTGGTAGATGAGAGGTCAGCAGTGGATATTATCTACCTGAAGCTCTGGAATACCTCTGACAGTGTCTTATGAGATCCACATAGAGAAGCTGCTGATGTGTGGGGCTGGATGAGCAAATAGTGAGGTGGATTGAAAACTGGCTGAACAGCCAAGCCCAGAGAGTGATTAGGAGGAGAACAAAGTGTACTTGGAGGACAGTAACTAGCAGTCATTCTGGAGGTCATTACTGGGTCCAATGCTATTTCATATCTTCATTACTATTTTGGGTGATGGGGCAGAGCGTACCCTCAGCAAGTTTGCTGATGACACCCAACTGGGAGGAGCGGCTGGTACACTGGAGAGTCATGCTGCCATCCAGAGGGACCTGGACAGACTACAGAAAAGCGTCAACAGGAACCTAAATTTAACAAGGTGAAGTGCAAAAATCTGCACTGGGGAAGAACAAACCCAGACACCGGTACATGGTGGGGCCCTGTCAACTGGAAAGCAGCTTTGCAGAAAAGGCCCTGGGGGGGCTGATGGACACCAAGTTGAACATAAGCCAGCAACTTGCTTTTGTGACAAAGACGACCAATGATATCCTGGGCTGCATTACACAAAGTATTGCCAGCAGGATGACAGAGGTGATGTTTCTGTTCTACTCAGCACTGATAAAGCCAAACTTGGAGTGCTGGTTCCAATGCTGGGTGCCCCAGTACAAGAGACACAAGGACATATCAGAGTTAGCCCAGCAAAGGGCCACCAAGATGACGGANGATAGGAGAGAGGAGGGCAAAAAAATCAAGATCATAGGAGAGCATACTTTGCCTTCCTCAAACAACTCCTTGGAAAAGCCCCATGGAATAAGGTCCTAGAGCAAAACAGGCCCAAAAACATGGTGGTTAATATTCAAGGATCTTCTCCTATAAGCTCAAGACAAGTCCATCCCAGCAAGCAGGAAGTCAAGCAAGAATGCCAGGAGGCCTGAATGGATGAATAAAGAGCTTCTGGCAAAACTTGGACAGAAAAAGGAAGCGTGCAGAAGGTCAAAGCAAGAGAAGGTAATGTGGGAGGAATATAGAGGAATTGTCCAAGTATGAGGTTAAGAAAGCCAATGCCCAAATGGAATTAATATCTGGCTAGGGATGTTAAGGACAAGAGAAGTCCACTGCTGAATGAGGTGATATAATGAGGGATATAGAAAAGGCTGAGGTACTAAATGACTTCTTCACTTCAGTCTTTACTAGCAAGACCGGCCTTCAGGAATCCCATGTCCCAGGGACCAGGGAAAAGAAGGACGATGTACCTTTGGTGGAAGAGGATCAGATCAGGGAAGACTTCAGCAAACTGGACACACATAAGAGCATACCCTGATGGGATACATGCACAAGTGCTGAGGGAGTTAGCAGATGTCATTGCAAGGCAATGTTCAATCACGGTGACTGTGAGAAGCACCCAAAACCTGAAAGAAAACAAATATCACTCATATCTTCCTTTAAATAACTTCCAGGCCCATTAAAGGTATGAAAATTATCTGGAATTGTCAGCATGGCTTCACCAAGAGCAAATCGTGCTTTACCAACATGGTCAGCTTCTACAGTGGTGTGGTAGATGAGAGGTCAGCAGTGGATATTATCTACCTGAAGCTCTGGAATACCTCTGACAGTGTCTTATGAGATCCACATAGAGAAGCTGCTGATGTGTGGGGCTGGATGAGCAAATAGTGAGGTGGATTGAAAACTGGCTGAACAGCCAAGCCCAGAGAGTGATTAGGAGGAGAACAAAGTGTACTTGGAGGACAGTAACTAGCAGTCATTCTGGAGGTCATTACTGGGTCCAATGCTATTTCATATCTTCATTACTATTTTGGGTGATGGGGCAGAGCGTACCCTCAGCAAGTTTGCTGATGACACCCAACTGGGAGGAGCGGCTGGTACACTGGAGAGTCATGCTGCCATCCAGAGGGACCTGGACAGACTACAGAAAAGCGTCAACAGGAACCTAAATTTAACAAGGTGAAGTGCAAAAATCTGCACTGGGGAAGAACAAACCCAGACACCGGTACATGGTGGGGCCCTGTCAACTGGAAAGCAGCTTTGCAGAAAAGGCCCTGGGGGTGCTGATGGACACCAAGTTGAACATAAGCCAGCAACTTGCTTTTGTGACAAAGACGACCAATGATATCCTGGGCTGCATTACACAAAGTATTGCCAGCAGGATGACAGAGGTGATGTTTCTGTTCTACTCAGCACTGATAAAGCCAAACTTGGAGTGCTGGTTCCAATGCTGGGTGCCCCAGGACAAGAGACACAAGGACATATCAGAGTTAGCCCAGCAAAGGGCCACCAAGATGACGGAGGGACTGAAGGGACTTTTCTCCTGGAGGGAAAGCCAGGAGAAGAGAAGGCTCAGGAAGATCTCATCAATGTATATAAATACCTGCAAAGAGGACAGAGCCTATTTTTTTTCCAGTGGTGACCAGCAATAAATAGGCATAGATTGAAACACAGGAGGTTCCCTCTGAACACCAGGAAACACTCTTTCACTTTAACAGTGTACAGGTTGCTGAGGGAGGTAGTGGAGTCTTCTTGGATATATTCAAAAGACATTGTCCTGTGCAACCAGCTCTAGGAGACCCCACTTGAGCATGTGTTTGGATCAGATGACCTCCAGAAGCTACTGCCAACCTCAACCATTACGTGATTCTGTAACAGAAACTGAAGTCTCATTACTGAAGAATATTAGCATGTAACTTTCTGAATGAGGTATGACAATTCCCTACACCTCATTGGCATAAGTTATTAGGTTTAAAACAGTTTAAATAAGACATAAAAAGAGATTCAGCATAACACACAATACAGGAAGTTAAAGAAATTCTCATAGGAAAGTAGAAAAATTACTCTCATGAAAAGCAATTAGCATATTTATTTCAGTTGCAGAAGGGGCAGGTATTTGAATTCAAAAAGCATGAAGTGTCACAAAGAAATATAATTATGGGTATTCACAGGTATTCAGCCCTGCAGAATTTGAGACAGAATCTATACATCTTAAAGGCATGGAAAAAAGGTTTTGTGTTTTGCAGAGGTCTCTCACAGAGTAACTGAATTAATACCGATCTCCATACCACCATGGCCTAACTGTTACGAATCAATACACTTCTTCCTACTTTACACCACAAGGAGGATCAGAGGAGAAGGAGAAATAAAGAGATTCTATCAATTCTCAAAAACAGTGTCAGGTAAGACAGAAGCAGACTACAAGCAGAGATAAATCTTCCCTCAAAGACTTAATTTATTTACTGACTTTACTGAAAAAACTGCATGTTTATTTAGCACTGGCCAGGCCCCCCACCAGGGTAATTATACCTGGCAGAACACTGACTTCTGGTGTACCAGGCATCATCACAGAATCCTTTTTTCTTACAGAAAGAAGATTACCACATGTAAAGGGAAAGAACCACCTGATGAATAGGTAGACCATCCTGAGTTTACATAACAAGTATGTCTACAAATAGTTTAATAAAAAGAATCACCTGAGTCAGTAAATCAGACAACAGAAGCATCAGTAAATTGTAAAAAAAAACCAACGTACTGTACGGTGTTATGCAAGCAAAAGAGAAAAGGCAGGAAAACAGTCTTATCTCATGCAGATTTAACACAGCAAAGGACAGCCCTCAGCACACCATTCTCAAGTGGGTATCTGATCTTTCTGCAGATGACAATAGTCACGTCAGTTTCTGTACGTGGTTGCAAAACCCATCTCAAGCACACTAGCCTGGGCAGTCCAAGAAAGAATGATATAGCTGACATGCCATGTGACGAATGGTTGCATCAACCCCAACTGCGGTTAACAGTAAGCCAGATTCTACTACTTCATGCCTAGTTGAAGACTAAGAAACCCGTGTAATTTATATAGGATGCAAAGTGCAAAAGATTATCAAAACTAGATAATTCGGTCCACTGAAGGATAATTTAACAGCAAATGAGAGGAGTCTGGTGCGGGGTTATCTCAACCTCTTGCAGATGAAGGTCAGAAAACACAGTGTCTTTGCAAGCATATTATGTTTGGGCTTAGGGTCTGCAAAAGATAGACTTTGCAAGATAGGCAAAGTTTTGTGAGAAGGCCAGCTTCATCCAAACTTCTGTAAACATGGTTCAGAAGGGAACTGAGTCATCAACAACATTATTTTGGGGTTATTACATAGCACAGTAATGATCTTGTATTCTTCTGTCATCACAGCCATGTATCTTAGTTCTGTGTTGACAAGTATAATTCCATCACTGCAACTAAATAACTCAGTCTTTTGGAAGCGTTTCAAAAAGTTGCTCCAGCAGATAAGAAACCAGAGGTGCTGTTATGATTCTAACAAACACTGAAATATCCCCACGTTTCAAAATGTATAAATGGACTATTTTTAAAACAGTATTTTGTTTCAGTTATCAGCAGATGGCCATTTTCCATAACCCTGATGCAAATTTCTACTTTGTGATGTGTTACATACTAGTGGTATCCTGGTAATCTGCAATAAAGTCCAGTAACTACCTGCTGAAGCATTTCCAGAATTCGACAAAGGTCAGTGATGGTAATTTACAAAATTTAGCATGCAATCAATAATACTACCAACAACCCATTTTTTTAAAAAGGAGCATTATCATGGCTCGAAACCCAACAGCTGAATCTTAGAAGTGCTGAATTTACAATGTCAAGACACACATAATTCAAAGCCTTTGCACTAATGTATTAAGATGGATAATGCAGCTGCATGATCTTCTTCCCTTGCACAGATGGTAAGCTTGCATGTATTTCTTATACCTACATATACTTAGGTCTATTCTTTCTTCTCTGGGCTTCTTTTCCATTCTTCTCTATCCCCAACATTTTTTGTTCCATAGACAGGTTTCCCTCATACTCTTCTCCGCTGTTCTCTGTCCTCAAATTCAGAGACACCCTGTTCTCACCTGCCAGAACAGACACCTTTTAACATACTCAGCTTTCTGCCCAATGAGTGCTCCCAGTGACCTCTGCTACCCTGTCCTTCTGTGCTGCCTCCACACTTCAAGTCCTGGTTTCTCCTTCCAGCCTCCTCTGTACATGCCAGTCAGAGTCTACCCCCCTTGTGCCTTTTTCTAATTTCCAAGTCCAGCTCTTGTCCTTTACAACATCTAACCGGAAAACAGGATGTTCAGAAACTGACAAGGCTGGACTGGATGGTCAAGAGTGGGAATTGTCTGAAGCCAGACATCTTCATACCTTGTCACAGTGACTGTAGCCTAACCCAAAAACTCAAGGAATAAGCGTGGAAGACTGAGAGAAAAGCAAACTTAGTGAAATCTCCACTGTGGAAGGTTTAGCTGCAGTGGTGTAGACAAATTTTGTACTGAGCACTTGCAAACGTTTTTACCTCCCTTCCCCTTCTGCCTACTTTCACAAGATCAATTAAAAGAAAAATCCCACAAATGCTAATAGCCTGGCAAATCCAATTTCTATTGCAAGCCTGCATGGCAGCAGAAAGAACTAACAGATATTCTTGTACTTTTAACACGAGGAAGCTTTATCTGTTTTACTAGCTTGATTTGTGGAAACAAATGTAACATTTGTCTGATTATTTTCCCAAGAAACTGTTACACAAGACTGCAATTTCAACAGCCAAAGTCTTGCAAGGCAGAATGCAACAAGAGTTTACATTAGGAATCAACATTAATATGAGCCAGTGTCAGTCCACCTAAATATATTAACTGTCATAGCATTACAGCAAAACTTTTTAAAAGCCAACCAAAACTATGAAATTTCCTTAATGATTATGCATATTTAATATACAAACCTGGTATTTTAGCAGGGGTAAATGACTTCCAAATTATTTTGTTCAATATTCTATAATAATAAAAATTATGTTTATCTTTATGGTAGTAGCCATTAGTAATTGTTTTTCACAACACCTCCTTTGGCTTAAAACAATAGAACAACACAAGCATAAACAAGCAATGACACACTCAAAGTAAAAAGTTCTTAAGACATTAAGTAATGCCAGCAATTTTTCAGTCATTGCACAATGCTCACATTTTTATACGCATGTAGAAATATTTAATTTTAAAACAAAGACATCTGGATACAGCAGGAAGAAACATCTGAACAGAGTTAGGTCATGTTTAAAAAATAAACACAAATTTAAAAACCACAAGCGTTTCTGCTTCAACTTCAGGTTCACCTCCTAAAGCTAAATATTTACATACACATTGTTTTAAAATATTTTGTATACTATAGGCTTGCACTGAATGAAATATTTTTTTTCAATCTGCATCTCATGGCAGGAGTTGAACAGCACACAGAAGCATTCCAAACAGAACTACAGACCACGAAACAGAGAAGCAGACTGTAGAATACTTAATGCTGCTGCGGAAGCTATTACCTGTTACCATGATTGTTGCTTTCAACTCATGCAACCTATCTGTAATGCCAGATTCTGAGTCCTACTCCTTGCTGACATCTGACTTTTTACTATACGTATCTTAGGATCTTTAATTGACTCAAATAATCATTAATTAGGCACATTCAAATAATGACCATCAGTCCCAGGAGCACAAGACAATGAAAAGATACACACAGAGAAGCAGGGAGTTTTACTCTAAGTCAACACAAGGAGATACAGCCCAAGTCCCAAATAGATCTGGTGTCACCTCTATTCTACCATCAAAGCCCCTCTTCCACCAAGATGCTGCTTTAATGTCTTACCTGAAAAGAAAATAAATGTCACGACAAATAGTAATACTGAACAACTGAGGGTAAAAAACCAATTTATATTTTTTCTCTAGAATTTTAGATACTAACTACAAGCTTTCAGAAACTTTAACTTAAAAAAAGTCCTAGAACCTCTAGAACTGAAATTTATACAGAGGTGGGTTTATCTAATCATACTGATAGAATACTTCTTTCTGTATTTCCTTAAATTTGGCAGGACCGAAAATGTCAATCAATATTTTAATTTCAATTTTCATATATAATTACAACAATAGAGATGGAACGTAAGCCAATTTCCAGAGTCTTAGTGAATATATCTGTTCATGAGACATGGCAGAAAGCTAAATATTCAAAAAATATAAATCAGTCATGCAGAAGGTTGTTTTATGTGGCAAATTCAGAGTTATGAATGACTGATGCAGACTGCCAACGGTGTCAAAACACTATCTATAGCAGCACCAGATCCCCACACCAAATCTCTATCCTTCCATCACAGAACGTCTTTGAATACAGAGGTCATCACATTTCCATACTGAGTACCTACTGGTATATTTTTACTACATGTAACAGCAAAGCTTAAACAGGCTTTTCCATGCTATGTAGGAAGCAGAAATTCCCAGCCCAAGTAAAACTTGCAACTAGAAATACTATAGAGTGTCATAAAGACAATAAAACTTAAACATTAGAAAGAAAACCAGAAACGACAAGAACACATTTCCTTTCCAATTATGTATCAAACTATGCAGAGGTCCAGAACAGCAATACCTCACTACACCCCACCACAGCTGTCCAATGCCATTACGTAGCCTCTCTCTCTGTCCCCTTTTCACACATGTATATACAGCATAGACACTTCTGCCTTTGCAAACTTTAACTCTGCAATCTATGGATTCTTCTTCAGAAGCTTGAGTTTACTTGTTCCTTTAGAACTACAAATCCACAGATTGAAAACACAAAAACACCTTCTGAAAGGAGAATCTTACAAGTGTTCCCACACGGAGTCACATCCTGCCACGTTCAAGTTTGATCAAGGACAAAAAAGAACCCAACTTTTTTCACTTCTAACACAGGTTGGAAGAGGAGGAGGGAAAGGATGACTATGTTTATTTCCCAAAAATCACCCACACATCTGGCTCTTTTAATCTAAGAGTAAAAACATCAAGTCTCTAAAATAATTTAGAAATAATGTTATTAACATTGTTAACATCACTTTCACAGCATACATTTGTCCTAACTGATTTTTCAGCCCATACAGCATTTTTCAGATGCTATTTTTTGGGAGCAAAGAATATTAAAATATCAAGCAGATAAGTTACATAATCTTTGTCTTTTTTTCATTAGGAGGCTGCAGAAGACCATTATCTGTGCTGACAGTGTCTGGGCATTTTGACTAATCTTTTTATAGTGCTTCAATTTAATAACATCCAAGCCTGGAACACACTCTGTGCCTGATAAGCAGCTCACACAAATCCGGAAAAAAATTTTCTTTGAAGTCACTACGTTTTTTACACTGGAAATACCATGCATCAGTCACACTGTAAGTTGCATACATTGATCATGCCAGAGCCCCCTCAGCCCCACTATGGATTCACGATCATGTTCTACCCCATGTTCATAAAATCAGCAGTACAACGCACTGATAATATACCAGGAAATCTGTCTGCTGAAGAACTGTAGATAACAAAATAACTCCAGAAAAACTGGCCTTCCTCTTTACAACGGATGCTTTTACCTATATAATTTAACACAGATTTCAAAATAAGCTATAAAAATAAATCAGATTTTTAAAGAGATAAATAATCTGCAGTATACCTATGAAAGAGCAGAAGTGTTTCCAGTCTAAAAGTTGCATTCAGACTTGATGATGACTGTCCAGGAGCATACCTATTAAAGTTTTCCATTGACACCTCTTCTTTAAATTAGGATAACTGAGACATGCATTAACTTTACAAATTCTGTAATTACATTTCACATTTACTGTTTCAAGGCCCTTCAAGACAACTGCACAGGAAAGTGTCATGCATGCAACGTTGACTAGTACTTCACAAAAGCTCATTTGAGCCACAAAAATATAAGAGAGTTCACCTGAGGAAGATTTGCAAACTCTACCTCAGCATCTCTGAAGAAATTAGGCAGAGAATACTCTTGTGAGGCTACAGCTGTTATTGCTACCACCAGATGTAACTTCTCTCCAGATCTCCCCTAGAATCCATTTAAGGAAGTTTCTCTGTCAGAGACTTTGATCTAAGTGTACTGGGTTGCTGTGCTCACTTTCCTAAGACTTCAGCAGTTCACAGCTCATGAGATGTACTGCAATTACACTGGCATGATTGTTGCATGGCCAGAGACTATTCAGATGCAGTATTAGGGTGACATTTACTTGCTGACTGTCTTAATGAGAAGTCTAGCAAGACCAGGAAGGTAAAAAAAGTGTTTTGAGATTTAATCCTAGCCTTGAATGCATACAAAACCTGTTCCCCATTCCATTAGTACTCTTCCTTACACGCACATACAACACAAGCACAAGCTGATGCTTGTTCTAAAAGAACAGAGACGCACATGGGAAAAAGTACCTCAGGGTGGGGATCGCCACTATTGAACTTTTCCCTTGCCAGTGAGGGTTGGTCCAATATCCTACCCTTCTGCTGGTTACCCATCTCACTCCGCAGTTCCCCTCAGACTTACTCACTGGCCTCATGTATACAACTTCAATCCATGCAGCCCCTTTTCTTTCTGATACTCTTCTTCTACATCATTTTTTCCTCAAAGTGTATTTTTTAAGTATAGCAGCAGTAGAACACAAATAATAAAAAAGTGCAATCCTGTCCCATGGTAAAATTATTAAAAAAAGTCACAATTGAACTTGGCTTTCTCTTTACTTCTTGATATCCGGTATTACATTGAGATTTTGGTGAAAATCTATTTATGAGCTCACTATTTTGCCTCCTACACAAATACAAACTTTGAATCCTATCTTCCCTTCCCCTCCTCAAAATTATAAATACCTCATTATTAAAATAAACAAACAAATAAGTTACTGGTTATTCCAAGACAAACAGCTCATCTTTTTACTCCAGTCAACGTAAACGATTAAAGAATACATAGTTTTACCTAATGTTGTAAACCACAACATTAATCTCTTAAACAACTGACTTATGAGCACAAAGAAAGAAGCAGAGGGTTTAAATTATGGACCTAATGAAGCACAGTATCAGCTAATTTTACTGTACAGAAAATAATGCGTTCTTTTTAGAATATATACACCATCAATTTATATAGCATGTGCTAAAAGAAGACAATAAACAATCACATTATATAAATCACATGCATCGAAAGTGCTGAATGTATTGCAATTCTATAATGCCAGCTCTTAAACACCACAAAATCTCATAGGCACAGCCTTACCATCAACTAAGTCACATGGCTCACTTTAATGAAAAATATATTCGAGAACATAATTTGTCTCTTAATCCAAGGATATAATTTAGCCTTTAAGTATACAACTGAGAAAAATATCATTAGGTTCAATACTTATATTTCCCTCATGTTCCTACAATACTTATTTAAACTGTCCCAGAATTAAGCATGGCCTAACTGCTGATGACATTTTGCCCAGGAGGTGTACTAGGTCAGACAACAGATCTTCCTACCTTAGCAGGCCACCTCAAGAGCAAATGGTCAAGGGAGCACATAAGAACAAAGCAAGTACATAGTGACACCTTCCCAGAAAGCTGGGCCTTAAAGCCAGGCAGTGTCTTTGAATTCAGAAGAAGAAGAAAATACAGATTAGGCAATCCAGCTCCTTCTGAAGAGGAGCAGAACACCTCTTTCTGCAGAAAAACTGAATGAATATGTACAAAGCATGTAAATTCTGATACAAAGTTTCATATTTAACTATGTAAAAAACAGTCTATAACTACAGTTTCTGTGCATGGAAATGTCCACCTGTATGTGTTTTCAGTAATGTTTATGATGTTACAATGTATAAAAATATGCCTTTAAAAGTTCACAGTAATGTATAACTTAAAAAATTTAAGGGATACAAAGAGCACTTACCCAATTTGGGTGTCATGTCATAGCATACAAATCACACCCTTCCTTGATCAAGCCTTAAAAGCAAATCCTGCAAATCATGTTAAGCCATGATATTGACATGAGAAGGTCCATTAACATAGCATAGTAGAACTTACAACAGTAGAACTTTGCTTTGTTGGACATTGTTACTTATTTACAAAGGCACCAAAGGGTGTCATACATCTTCAAGGAATACAGCAAGAGTCATCTGCAAATTCTAGATCTTTTAGATTTGGCTAATCTTTCCTTCTTTGGACAGAAGAAAGAGAAGGTTGAAGGGAGAGAGAAGCAGAAGAAATGGAGTAACACGTACTGATATGCATATCAATAAACAACAGCTTGAATGCTGGCACTAGGGAACCATAGAACATGAGCTTTGTTTTTTTTTTTTTTCTGCATGACCTTAGGATGGGGGTGGGAAGAGTAAATAAAGACTATCAAGATATCTGTTTACTTGGACAAGAGCTTTGGAATAGCAAACATCTATCACACTCTCTGTGCCTTTGAGAAAGATACACAATAATTTTTGCCCATTTCCCAATGAGATATGTAACTCTCAAGTAGAAAGTTTCAGTACAAATGGAATGCGTTGCAATGATTTCATTTTCTATTTTGTCTAGTGCATCCATCCAAGAACGCATTTACTATATCTTCAGGGCTTTGTTGTTTTCCTGTTTATTTTAATAACAGTAGTTGCATGCCTAGAGTTTTATATACTGAGATAAAGAGATCAAGGCACCTACACCAAATCCTACTGTGCATCATGTGAATCATGTCTTTCTTGGCCTGTTATCATATTTGCCATTCAGACATACACCCTGTTAGCAGCCCACTGTAATGTGAAAATCTGAGCTGACTGTAGAGACAGAGGTGTGGGTGAAAAGAATTTCTATTGTAGCCAGTTCCAAAGTATTGTATTGTTTAAATGCACACAATGCTACTATCTCCTATTGATCAAAAAATAAACTAAAAAAATATGGAAGATGTAACCAGAAAGGAAGGAAAAAGGGGAGGTCATGACAAAGAGGTGAGAAACACAGATATACAAACCTGTAGGTACAGCCTTTACCCAGGGCTTTCTGTCTTCAACTAGAGCAAGCAAAACAGTACTGGTCACCATGAGGAAAAGGTCTAATATGAGCCATACAAGTTACAGGGAGTTGGTTGAGTAATTAAAGGTTGGAGATGAGCAACTAACTGCATATTATTACTTAAGCATCTTCTTCCATGTGGGAGGTGAAATACAATGATTCTGTAAGGCCTCCTTACATATTTCACTCAAAACACACTGTTTCATCCAATACCATGGCCCATGGAATGACTCAGGCTAAAAGCACACTCACAGAAGCAGCTCAAAATGCATAGATCAAGATCAGCAGCAAAGAAATTATGATTAGCAGCTGGGGAAAGCTAGGAATGTAAGATCTTCCTTGGTTTGTCTGCAGTCAGAAAGGGGCCTATTTCTAACTCACCTGCAGTACTAGAGTACAAATGTAAAGTATTAAAGTAAGATTGTAGGAAAAAAAACCAAAATAAACCAACAAAAATGTTGCACAGTCCACGCTCACAGACTTGTTGCAATATTTCCCCATGCTAAAACACCAGAAAGAAAAGGTATTTCTTACAACAAAAGTCTTACTTCCTGGATGTACAAAGCAAACTTGAATGGCTAGTATTTCTTGATAGCAGCACTACCAGTGAATATTGCCCACTCCATATAACAACCCAAGTGTCAAGTCTTTGCAACACTCCATGTTTTGCAGGTTCTTGAAAATTAGATGTTGAGGGGATAGAAAGCAGTGTCTCAGCAGGCTATCAATACAATCATACCCAGAAACGCTATGGCAGACTCTACCGAAAGTAAACCCGGGCTTTTATGCTGAGTTTATGAACTCTTTTCTTGCTGTGTTGCCAATACACAAGTTGTAAGCAATCATTTCAAAAAGTAACAGAGTTAATTAAGTTGAAGTCTTCTGTACTTAAAGGAGGAATGAATGCCTATGAAATTTCTTGCACAAGAACTGCCCAGTTACAAACCTAACGTTCCTCTTGCATCACAGTGTGCTGCACTTCCTTAGGTCTCAAGTGTTTACACTGCTGCCCCCTGCACTGTTGTCCCCCTCCCTGGCCTACTGACTCATTTTCCATTCTTTAACTCAGTGTCTCCTTTCTCTATACCACTAAATCCAGAAACTGCTAACTCTATCATTCTGCCAGGTAGAATCTAATATTCCTAAAAACCCAAACATAAAGTAAGCAAAGGATATGTTACAGTAAAAGATGTATCAAAGAAATGGGCAAAAGAGAAAGAGAAGCATTTCAGTTAAAGTGGGACACTACAGACTGGAGATTCAATTTTCTACAAAATGACCTTAATCAGATGCTTGGGATCTCACAGCATAACAAAATTAGCAGTTCTCAGTAAAACCCACAAGGACGACATATCTAAGACGTTTCAGTAACTGACAAAATATGTCACTTTTGAAATATTTATTAAGCTTTTGCGCAACATCTGATATGGCTTTAATTTCAAACTTATAAAAACCACACATACAATCATGTTATACGAAAACCAGACATACCCACCGCTATAAGAAATAACAGCTTACTATAGTATCAAATGGAAAAGAAGAAAGTTTCCCATGGCTTGTTTTCTTTTAAGCAAGGAAAGAAAGTAACCTAAGTCACCTAACCCAAAGGAACAACACTCCCTTGGCTAAATACAGGCAAACACAACTTCTGCCAATGCTGTTGTCTTACCAGTAAATATTTGTCACCTTCCATTCACCCCACTTCCCTGCTAAGTTAGTCACCATCTGCTTAATCTCAACTGATATCTCCATATTTCACCCAATGCAAAGATAATGTAGGGTATAAACACAGCTCTTGGGAGGCAAGACAATCTCTGCAGCAGGATAATAGGAAAAAAAAAAATGTCTCTACGTGGTTACAATCATTTGCTTTTCACCTCTTATTGAGTGTAAAGCAGCAAAAAAGTTCAGGTCATTTCTGGACTGGCACAGCAAGATACACATTCTATTAATTTTTAATTGTATTGCTTGCAGACTGAAAGCCCAAAAGGGGAGCATTCCTTTTTAAAGCATAAGGAAGGGCACTGAAACTGCTTACCTCACTAAGCTCTGCAGGGGAGTCATTTCCATATTTCATAGCAACTCCAGAATTCATGATTAGACTTCTCAGGGCTTGATGATTTCTGCAGATTTTATTGCTTCGAAGCTTTGTTCAACTGATTCAATACTTTCTTCTCCAAAATTTTTCCCTCTTACACATTTTGCTCTAGACAGCCATTTTTACTCCACATTGATAGTTTAAATTAACGATGCAGGATCTTCTAAAAGAGCCAAACTGGTTTTGACTTCACAGACAATCCATCGCTGCTAGAGACTTGTTAACACTGTGAACTGCTCAGAGAATGCAGGGACAGAGCTGCTTGCCAGGATCCCAGGGCTGTCTCAGTCCATCTGCAAGGCGTGCTTCATCCCTGCTGTCTGCTTTATGCTGCTCTTTTCCACAACTCTGTTTAAGGGCATCTCCCAACACTGCTTAATGCACTCAGAAAAAATTGATGAGCTTCACTCGAGTTCACAGAGAAATTAAAAGGAGAGTGCTGCTACAGTCTTCAGTGTTCAGGGAGGGAGAAGGGAAAAGAGAAGAAACCTCCCTTCCCCGAGACAAACCAAGGCTGCACTTCACGCTAAAGTTTCCCCTGCCAGTGAGCCTGGAGTTTAAGTGGTTTATGATCAAACACAGCTGTCTTGCTGCTGGCTAAAGGGTGCATGGAAGGGGCGGTACTAAAAAGCAGAGTGCAAGTGGGAGGGAGAGAGCTACAGAGAGTTCATTTTGGAATTATAGGCATCTTTCCAGCTTTCTGCATACTAATTACTATACACAAAAAAAACCTATAAAGCTAAGTAACAGGAAATGCCACCTGGATAACAATAAATTGGATTCCTATTTCCCTATTCCCATGTGCAATTAAGTAAGGAAAACCAGGGAGTGTTAGAGGGTGGGGGTAGTAATGATTTCAAAAGGTCACAGGAAGCCCAAAAGCACCACTAGAAAGCTGCAGATTTTACGTAACACACTGACATTTTACAAAGACTTTGGGGAGATGCTACTGGAAGACGAGGAGAAAAAAGCATTTGCTTTTGACATCCAACTAATAACCTAGAAAAATCCTTAACAATTTGGATCTGTAGACATGCTGCACCCATTGCAAGAACCAATAACCTTCTTTCCCCTTCCCTCAATCCCCTAAAACATAGTGACAGCCTCACACTGTTTGTGATGCTGGATTACAACGTACTTCTGGAGTTGGAAGTAGGAAATAGCATACGCTGCAGAGGAAATTTACCTGATCATCTTAATGCAATGTACTAGTAAAGTGTCAGATTAGTACTAAAAAATAATATCCATGAGAAACAGGAATAAATGCTATACAAGCTGTGGCACAGTTCTTCCATTCTGGCAAAAACATGAGAAGCTATGCTCTCCAAGAGGAACATTTTGAAAATAATTTTGTGGTATTTTTTTTCCTCCTCTGTGAATCACAGATTAATATCAGTATGCATGCAGACATAGGGATAGTTCATTCAAATGACAACATAGAAAGTGCACTAAGAACAAGAACCAGGATAAACACATACATATCACTCTATGATACTAAAAAGCAGTAGCACTTTCTGTGTCCCTGACCCTCCTCTGAGCCCAGCATCAGGAACTGTAACTCTCCTCTGGTACAGAGGGTAAGGGATGTGCCACAATCTCTTTACAAGACTTTTTACTTTCATCCTCCAGGCCTATTTTCCAGCTGTTCCTTTCCCTCTTCCCTATTTTTGCTGTTCTCCAGATTGCTTTCGAGTAGTCTGTATTTTTAGGTTTACCTTCCGCTTTTCATGCCCACCTTGCACTGCCTCCATTCTTCGTGACTTTCTTCCTTGAAAGCATCCTCCCCGTCTCACCTTTACACTCACTCGGTTCTGTCTCTACCATTAGTGCTTCCCTGTGTATTCCTCCTCACTCATCCGCTTTGTTCCCGACATACGTTTCCATTCACAGACTCTAAAAAGCCATCGACGGGCTGCACTGCTCTCTGCTGGCGGACAGAATTCATCAAAGAATACAGCAAGAGGGACAGTGCCACACTGGGCAAACAGCAGTGTCCCATCACCCCACATCACCTCATCGCTAGCCCTCCAGTGGTTAGGAAGCCAGGAAAATGCAGAGTCCTCCAGACTACAAACTGCAGTATGGAACAGCGTATCTGTGGAGCAGTTTTGTGCACAGCTTTCCTGTGCATTAAAATGTGATTAACAGCATTTTATACACAGGAGCAAAGGTACCGTATTATAACTTGCCTCATTTCTCCTACGCAAGAAAACAAAAACTTCAAGTCAAAAGTTCCTGCAGCTGACTTAGTACATTTAAAAATCAGGGGGGTTAGAAATCAATGATTTTTAAGGTCCCTTCCAACTCTAACCATTCTATGATTCTATGGATCTCTTTTCCAAGTTACACTTTCACAAATGGGAGAGTGAATAAGTTCTAGTATTTTGCATCAGTACACCCATATTCTTTCTTATAATCTGGTCTGGTCTGATCTTTGTCCAATTCTGTCACATGTATTGCAGGTTCACCAACACAGGGATGAGTCCCAGAATTACTGAAGAATAAACTTCAATGGTTTTCCTTTTCTAAAGGAAAGACCATACTAATTATGCCTTCAATATACTGCATTTCCCTTACTATATCCCTATATGGCCAACTCCTTTTCAGCTGACTATAAACAGGCCTTCAGAAATGACAAGCTTTGATCTGCTTTCCTCACCCACCATTGCTGTCCATTCCTGGCAGATCCTCCACCAGACAGCCCTGAGCGCATGGCACTATGGATGCATCCTAAGCACAATGGCGCAGGACACTTGAGGATCTGAACTAGATCCACTCTGCACTGTACCTGTACAGTGCACAGGATTTTTTTGGCCTCTTCCCTGCTTCATACAGTAACATGGTGCAGAGAGACAGAGATATTGGCTGAAAAAAGCACAGCAGAATTCACAGTTTATGCATAAGAACATGGGAGATACAAGCAGATACTTTCAGAAGAATTCATGTTTAAGATTTAAAATTAAAAAAATTGATTGTAACTCACATGCTTAAGATTTAAAATTCAAAAAATTGATTGTAACTCACATGCAAATTAATGAAACAGTAAAACCAATCTCTGATGAAAAATTATTTTACTTTAAGCCCAGCTGACTCCCATTGCAACATCTGCATGCTTGAACTGAGTGGTACAGGATTACACATTTCTCAGCTGGAAAGCATCAACTGTTACTGACACCTGTAAGTGCTAGCACTGCTTGTTCCAACATCCTTATAATTCTGCAGCCATTTCTTTATTGTGGAGGGCTATTTAAGATGAAATGTCAGCATTCTTCTAAAATAGTTACTATTGTATCACATTTTTAAAATACTCAATAGTATTGAGAACATATTCTGACTACCTGAACCTGTAGAACTTGTTCCTATCTGAAATGTTGTGTTATCTAGCATATCCCTGAGTCCACCTACTAACTGAATGAAAACATTACAAAATTAAATCCCCAGATAGAACTGACCAGTTGTCTCCAGTTGTAAGTGAACTAATACATTAGCAGGGCACTAAGAAGCTTGTTGAAGCCAAAGTATATTTTCCCACTAGCTGGTGTTAAAGGCAGGCTTCAAAGAAAACAAAGGAAAATGTCAAGTATGCCAATTTTGCATTGCCAGGAAAGGAACGGAGTACTCTGTGATCCATCAAGAGAAGTGCCTGTTGGATTATTTGATGACTGACACTTCATTCTCTCCCCTGACTCAGTTCCTCACCTAGGATAGCGATGCTCCCTTACCTTCAACCTATTTTCTTTTTTATGGTCTACAGTCAGAGAGGGGGTTAGGATGGGAACAGGAAGAGGAATCTCTTAACCTACAGAGGTACATTTCTGAGTTCAAGAGGACATGGTCTCAGTGATGGTTCAGTGTGTACTATGATACAAAAAAGAAAGGGGAAACGAGAAGCTGGATGAGCCTGGCTGTCATGAGGCTTTCAGAAACAACATCCACCAAACGTTTTCTGTCAAGATAGAGACAGTAGCCCAGGCTTCCACTCAGTCTCAGTGCATTCTGATCAATTACTGCTTTCTGTACCTCCAAAGCACTCATGATGCATACTGCTTGTAGGGAAGTGCATTTGCACTGACAGATTCTTCCCAAGATAATTTCAGAATTATCCAGTAACAACCATTACCGTGGCCAGTTTGCCAGTTGTTGATCTAATAATCCTATGGCCACTCTATTCCATTTGTTTACTCTTATTAAGCTGCAGTAAAAGAATCATTGACATGTATCCAAGACCCACTGAGAAGTCTACCTTTTGATTGTATCTTAATCATAATTTAATAAGATTTACTGTATCACCTAGTAGAAAAGGATTCTTTTGGGACAAGATATGACTTGTACCTTGTGAGAAGACTTCCCTTCTCACCTTTACTTTTGAAACTGCCACAGAATATGGAAAAAATATCACTGTTGTTATTTTACAAGGTTTCACCCTAAAATAGTATATCTCAGTAATTACAATACTCTATTTCTTGACAATTATTAGAGCAGGTGTGACAATTGCAACTTGTGAATGTTCCTTCCTTGTTTTGATAGCTGCAGAGTGAAAACTACAGTGTAAAAGCGACTATCTATTAAATACGTATGTATCACATATTCTTCAGCATAGCATGTACCATTTTCTGAGACGCAATTTTGCTCTGCATATAACATGCACAATTAGCTGATCACAGTTCCAGGATGCGTGAAATAAAACCTTTTTGACTGGTTCTGTTTAATTAGCTTTGTAATTGGAACGGAACCTGTTGAAGTCCACTGAGCATTTAGTTTGTGTTTTTGTGTTTCAATACCATCTCTACAGTTAGACAAGCACCTGACACAATTCCCCACACAAGTTATTTACACCTTCAAATGCTACAACTCTGCTGCACACCATTTTAGTACAATATGTTTTTGTTCTCACCCTGGCACAAAATACACAGATGTGGTGTCAAACTCTAAATTTCCACAGACAAAATAGTAACACTCAGAAGGCTAGTGTGGATGCTAAACTTGGAAGCAGAAATTCAATACAGTAGTTGGATAAGGTTTCCAGAAAATTCTTTATTCAATAGCACTAATGCACTATGATTTAAAAGGGAAAGGCTGAAAGGTATGGTATAATCTTGATGGAAGCTATTCTCATTAGTGTTAGTGAAGGTTATGTACCTACCTTGAGAGAAAAAAAAATCTGACTGATTTGAAATAAATGCAAGTAACCTTATATCAAGAATTAAGCACTCTCTCTGAAGAAAACAGAAGCGAACTTCTCTTCTTTCCCTCAATTGCACTATCTCAATTAGTCTAAAATAGATAACACATCTAGAATAATGTAATTTTCAAATAGCACTTCAATCAGCTACACTCACCTGTTCACCTTGTCTCAAATGCTTAATCCACTTCAAAAGTCATGTCCTTGACCTGCCCAGTCTCCTTGGGAGTTCACATTTGATCCTTTTTTCCATCCTCCAGTATTTCACACCATGAAGCCACTCAGCAACCTGTCAAACAGGCACTCTCATTTTCCGTCATCACATTCATTTCTATTCTCTCTGACCCCCAGAGCCTTAGCATTAGGTCAGGACAGGAAAAGAACCCAGGAGTCAATGTGTGCCTCTTAGGCATGTGAAGAGACTTGCTTGTGAGTACAACAGAGAGAAACGGTAGCAATTTCTCTGCTCTTTTCATGTTGCAGCCACGTAACTATCATCACTGTTCATCTGCATCTTGCTTAAAAACATAAGGCCATTCTGCAAACTACAATTCATTCCATCATATTTCTGCCTAGCCTCCCTCCATTGTCCAGCATTCCCTCAGTGCAGTCATGCATTCTGCCAGGTATTAATTACAAGGTAAATTCACTCATTTCACTTTTGTCCCTACAGTCTTGGTAGCCATTCTGATTTAACTTCTCTAGAAATCTTTAGATTTGCATACTTATTGCACTAAAAATGTGACTACTCTAAAATATCTACTCTTCCCCGTTATCAGAACTTGTACTCCCTCATGTTGTTACCAGTTGTGAGCCTCTTCCAAAAATTCTCACTCGCATAAAAAAGATCTGCCAGGACTGCTCTGCTAAGTCTCTCCAATTTTTTCCCCATTCCTAGTAGTGATATTTCCTCATTTGCATTCTCTTCTTATTCCTAAACTCTCTTGGTTTTGTACTGTGTTCTTCATACACTCTAATTTCTAGTTCCAGTCCCCATTCAACAGTCGTATCCTGTTGCTACACATATTCACCATCCCAATTCATCAGCTGCCCACTCCTCTTTCACTCTTGAACTTTTCCAAAACATCTATGCGTGGTCAGTCTGTAATTACTTATCCTAATGATAAGATTTCTCTCCAGTCTGACTTCCATTACCACTGGCACATTGAAAACAAAATTCCTTGACCTGGATCAATGGCCATTTAAGTGCCCACAGTGACACTCTAAACAATGCAAAGAGATCCTTGGCCCTGGTTTACATCAGAGCTGCAGTTGTATGCTTCATCCCCACCTAGCCAAGCATCCCATTTCACCATTGATGGTCAAGGTCTCTCCTGAAGGTGAGAGATCTTTAACAGGTTTAGCAGGTGAACTCACGGATACTTTCTGACCGTATGTATACACACACACACCTATATGCATGTACTCATTTCAATGTAGTGTGTGCAACATTTGTATATATCCTATACATACCTACATAAAGAAGTATACACACACATATACACTCATACTATATACATACTATACTTACCATACTATACTTACACAAATAAGTGTACACACACATGTACACTCATGCTATACATAGTGTACACACACATCTATATAGATATACATACATATGTATCTGTATGTAAGTGTCTAAAAGTTTGGATTTGATGAAATGTTTTATTTGAAACATTTTCAATCAGATCTGTTCTGGCAAATGCAAGGCAAGTTTCTGACAGATCCCTACTTGAAGCTCTTCAAGACTTTTTGGCTGGCATGAGCATTTAAATAGCAATAGCAACAACTTCACTAAGCACTTAAGGGGTTTAGGTATCTTTTATTTTGGCAGAAACTGTATCAAAACTTACTTCAACAATGATGCGAGCTGAAATGACATATATAAAACCTCTGGTGAATCAAACCCCCTAATATTCAACCAGATCTATTTTGTTATTGATGAATTTAAGATTATTGTAATTTAATTTCTACAGCCCTCATCTGAAGTTTATTTTACTTGCTGTCTTCATTGGCTGCATAGTATAGTGGCATTTGCACAGCAAGTTAGTCTACTGATAAATTCACAACTCCCTATTTATTATCCAGTAAATATGAGCATTTCTTTATTTTCCTAAAGGTCTGTGATGGGGTTTTTTCTCTCTCTGGATAGCTAACATATAATCCAAGCTCCCTATTCTAACTCCTCATCTGGTCTATAATATTCAGTTAGAACTGCTTTGCCATGTACCTTTCACACATTTTCAGTACACTTCTTCCTACACTTAAGCTTCTCATCATAATCTTCATGAATGCCTTGCCTTGCCTTGCCTCGCCTCACTCATTTCTACTTCAGACTTCATAACTGTCCGTTTCATTTTACATTGGAAGGGACAGTGACCAACTGTCCTTCAGCCTTTACGGTATCTCTGACTTTCTTGTATTGTCTGTTTGGTTCTACAATCCAAGACTTGTTTACACTTTTCTCAAAGCACTTACACTTACTTCAGGTTCATGAAACATGATTAGAAATCTAAAAACTTCCTCACTTTCACACTTCAAGCCTCATCGGGACAGTCCCTTACTTCATTCAGTTTAGAAACAGCTTGCTAAATATTTCTAGTGTTTACTCTCAGATAAGGGTTTATCAACCAAGTAAACCAAAGCAAATGAAGAAATCCATTTCAAAAAAAAAAAAAGAAAAGTTGTGTTTGTTCTGTCTTCACAACTTAGAAGCTGAATCTTAGAATCCTGGCACAAAACATTACATCCTTATGAGTACACACCCGGCACCCCTGTGGGTGCTACAGAAACAAAGATTTTTCCCTCCTTTTCTATAATGCATATCAGGCTATATTCATGTAAAAATCAGCTGATTCAACAAATAATATGCACTTATAATCTCTTTAAAAATTCATAAGGTAGAAATAACAAATGTCTTTTTCTCCACTCACTTCCCTAAAATTATAACTTCAAGTAGGTAGAGTAATTGGGCACACAAAACCCAGAGCAGGAAATTAGAGAAATTTAGCCTAAAGACACAAGCCTCACTTGGGTACATCAGTGGGGTTCTTAATTCTTTGTTCTGAATTCTTCACAGAACAGACACTACCCTTTCTGAAACTCAGAGTTTACTTTGATCGCATCCAACCATGATAAAAAGGGCAGTTTGCCAATATACTGCAACACAGCTATTGTTATAATCTGTCTCCCAGCTGAGCAGTGATAATATTCTTTTCTAGCCCAAAATGAAGCAATCATGCTGAAAGAGTTCTTCACAAAAAGTAGAAATAGTAAGCACAAGAAAGTGGCTGTGCAGAAGTACTCACCTCCCATTTTCTCTGCACCAAAATAGTTCCCTGCACAGCCATCCTGACAAACATATATTCACTCAGAAAACCCCAGAACATAAAGAGAAGCAGGGAGTTTGAACAGTGGCAGCATCCTGCTCTGCCTCAGGTCTATGTCCCAGACCTGACAGTGACAGAGAAACAATTCCAGAGAGCAGGAGCATCCTAGCACTGAACTGCAAAAAGAGTCTATTTTCAATTGTGCACTGCTGTTAAGGTTTTCACTTTACTATCAAAATTGCTATGTATCATGTGACCAAAACATAAGGATTTAAGATGTCTGTAGAAGGGGAGGGGGAATAAGTCTTCTCATCTTTTTAATAAATGAGGATTCACAGATGCTCAGCATTTCCAACTGCAACTATGTCAGGTCAACAGTTCACGCCCAGAGAGCAGGCAGAAAAGCTGGTGAGACAGAAGACCCTGTGACAAGAGATACATGATAATCCTCCTGGCACATTGGCATCCAGGAAAGTTAATATTGCTTCATCAGATTAATGCTGGGCCTCAGGATCTGTTCACCACTGCCAAGCGATATTAACCAATAATATTAATTATATTTTGTATAGCTGCGTGCAGTGGTGCTGGCCCAGTGTACCAGGTGAATTGCCCTTCATTCCAGACAACTGGGGAGAAAAATAAGTTTGGAAAAGTAAAAGGATCTGAACATCTGCACTGGAGTCACAGCTCCCTTAACTTCAACAAACAAAATGGGATGCATAAAGACAGTTTCTAAGCCACGAGGGGGGGAAGATACAAAGCCCTTGTAACTAAGTTAAATTAGAAGTTTTGAAACTTCGTCTGTAGACCTTCAAAACATCTGCTTACACAACTTGTCAAGAACCCCTTTTCTATAGTACCCAGGTGCCACATACCTGTTCCCATCATCCAATTACAAGTGCAGAGCTGGGTCAAACCCCATTATTCTTGCACTTCCACTTCACGTTCGTTATATGCTTTTAAGAGATACTGTTCAACTATCACATAAAAGATCCAATGAAAAACCTCGGTCAAAAGGCTCCATTAAAAGGCTGCCTGAATGAATGTGCCCTGTGCTGACACCCATCAGTGATTGTCTGCAGATGGAAATAGCAACAGAAATAAAAAACAGAATAAAAAAAAACCAAAACAAACAAAAAACCCCAAACCCCCAAAACAACAACAACAACAACATCAACAAACCCTCAACATACTCAGTACATTCCCTAGTGAAGGGAATTGTGAAGAAAGTTTATAATTTGCCTCTTGATCACCTCTATGTCTGTTACTATTCAGTAGGTTCAAAAGACATAAAAACTACATTTCATATAAAATAGATGAGTCCAGGCAGACATAACCCATAATGTCCATTTTAACTTCTAAGAAAAAAAAACCTAATAACTGAGCACTATTAGAGGGCTATGGAAGCCAGAATTGTATAAACACACCGCAGAATCCTGTGACACCTGATGCCTGCTTCAGACAACCAAACTGTATTACAACACTGGCTTGAAATCAAAGACAAACAGCAAACAGCTTCCCACATCCCTAAACATAAAAAAACATGTAGACAAAACTGCCTTGTGCCTGCTTTCTGACAAGCCAAGCCTCCTGCATCTATATTCCAATAATCAGTTTTTGCTTTAATGGAATTCTTAGATTCTATTTTTAGCCTGGCAGAATGGAAATTATGTCTGCTTTGGAAGCAAAGGCACAAGAGGCAAGGTTATCTTATGCACAGGCCTTTTATAAAGAGTAGGCTTTACTGTCCACATCTCTAGAATCTTCTTCAACTTCACTTCTCTCTTCTGAACTACTAGAGTTCCACCTGAAGGAATCATTAGGTTACATTTTTACAGTAATAGATTCTATTGGCTAAAAAAATAAAAAATAAATTGAAATATGAGTTGCATGTAGGACATGGAAAACAAAGCACTGCAAAGGGAGGAGAGGAAAAGACCCAGCTCCTGTGTTTTATTCTAACAGTGTGTGCTGGTTCCCCAGTACAGAAGAGATTTGCCAATGAAGTAACTTGGGAAAAATCAGTCTGTGCACAAGTAACTGAATTCTGACATATCCTACAAAGTGCCTATAGCACAGAATAAATCCCTTGAAATACACAGAATCTAGGTGTTTCTTATCCTTTCTTATTGCTAGCCCAATGCAAACGGTCTATAAAGGCATTACTCTCTCCCATTCAAAAAGTTGAGATCATGGGATACCTGATGATTTGGGGTCAAGTTTCCCTGTCCTGAAAGAGCAGAACTACCCAAACCAAGAAACAAAGAAGCTTAATTTAAAAACAGGGAACGATTCAGAGATGCGGAAAAGAAGAAAATGGTGCAGACTTTGCCAGAAAAAGAATACAGTGGTATTACTGAGTCATAAAGCTTCAGAAATTAAATGAGACTCTTTACAATAGGTTCTCACTAACAAGGACACCAAACAAAAGCAGCATACAAACCAATCATGAATTACCTTTCACAGTATAGTTCTGCCTTCAGACTTCCTTGATACTTTCCCTTTAAACATTATTTCACAAAAGAAACATCTGTGTGATTTCAATAAAACTCATATTTAATTTACAGCTGATGGCTATAAATTAAACCATTGACATTCACATTTAGGATAGCTGTAAGAGTATACGTAGACTGCCACAAATCTCCGTGAAGCCCTTTTTTCCCCCATTCCCTACAAAAGTATGTTTACTTTCTTTGGCAACCAGACAACCTTTCCTTTTTTGAGGAGTTAATTTTAGAATCTACATTTTTACCTTAGTTAAAATGAGCTTAAAATGTAGCTTTAAAAAATTACAGTACACATTAGGTTTACAGCTTTTGGGGAGGTTGAGTGGTATGGGTTTTTTTAAGCAGTATAATTTTTACTCTCTAAACATGCTAATATTACAGTGACTTGGGCCAAACAAAAACTTATATACATAAAATAGACAAGCAGACATCTGTTATCGGGATAATCTGATCACATCAGTCTTTGTAAGGAAAGAGCAAAGGACACTAGAAATACCAGCTGGCTTTGTCTTACAAACTGGAAGGCAAGGTAGGAAGTAACAGAATAATTGATGTATTGTCAAACAGTCTGAAAGAGCTAGACAAAGAGATTAAATTCAGCATTTTGAATTTTATCACAGATGTCATATATTAATATATGCCAAATACCAAGCATGTATACAATATTCTCTCATGTATACAATATTCAAAACTACTGAGTACATTTTATAACATTAAGACATTGAAAAAAATCATTATATGTTCAACAACAGGACAGAAGTACAAAATGTACATGCATATCACTTAATTTGCATTTACATGCATCTCAGAGCACACAAATGGTTATTGCGACTCAGGATGAAACAGCCCATTAATTCTATTTCAAGCAGTTATTCAGAACCAGATGCACTACAGCCTGACGCAAATGTAAACACAACATTACTACCAAGTATACTCTTTTATACCCAAAAGCTATTCACATATAGAGGCCACAGAAAGTTAGGTTTGCTTGATTATGAAGCAGGTCATCTAAGTGGGAAAGTAAAAGCCACCTGCCTCTGGAAAACTTAATAGTGACATTTGGAATATAGTCACTCAGTCTAAACTGTCAACTAAAAAGAATAGCTCTCTCAAAACAATGGTTCTGTCTGTCATAACTTGCAGCTCAATGCTCTTAGGGAAGAAAAATTAGCAATGCAAACATTCACTGTGTCTGACTAGCAAAGAAGTATCACGGTAAGAATACCAGTTTTCAGAGAAAATTATGCTTTCTAAGATGAAGATAGTAAGTTCTCAATTGCTAGTGATTGTACTGAGAAACTATATGCTAATACTATTGCTTTGCTATGAGTATTTCCAGTATGCCTTTGCACTTTATAAACTTTTAGGTTGTGTACCCAGCAGATATGATTTCTTCATTTGGCCCTGAGATTCCACAGTCTGAACTAAATTTGGCTTAGTCACCTTAATTCTACTGTACAGAAAGCACACCCTGTGACACAGACGCACAATCAAAACGGTCAATTTCCAAACTCAATAAAGTCTTTAATACCTCCAAATGAGGTACACACATGCAAATCAGACAGGAATAGCTGAGGAAGAACATAGACATATAACATAGAGCAGTTACAAGAAGATGCATTAAGAATCTTGTTGCATTAGCCTTCTGTTTTGCTCTTGATGGAGATATTCCAAAACCAGCTCCCCTTAAGACGAGACGTTAAGTGCAGATTTGTCAGGTGTAGCAATGTGTGCCAATACCCTCCTACCTAGACACATCCATCTCGCATTGACAACCCTGCACAAGATAAAGCAGGATTATGCTTGTGAGTTGTTGGCCAGAACAACGAGATGCTGCAGGAAGTGATTCTGGCAAGTCTGTAAATAAGCTCTTCTCTCTGAGTGAGTAAGAACAATCACATATGTGGCGCTTGCATGCTTCCTTTGAGGATGAGATAGCAACACAGGCTTCTAAAAGCAAGTGGTCATGAAGAAATCCTACCACACACTATTCTCAAAAGTATAGCTGTACTCTTCCCCTCTGCAAGTCGACCATACCCCTATCAAAACTCTGTTTTCAACCAAAAGAACCTCGGCAAGGAAGCTGTGGTCAAAGAGCTTCCAATATAGCTGGATCTTGGATCACACCAGTCTAGAGTCAGGATAGTTAAAGAAAACCATGTCTATATACCAACATACTTGGGATCACATTTAAAAAATGTAAGATCTTTGTGTAGCAACTTTCTCAGCAAACTGGAATTATTTACAGCTGAAAGAACAGACATATGAAATCATATATCCATGGCAAATGAAACAGTTTGTACTTATGTAAATGTAGCCACTTGTGACAACAAATATATTAATCTTAAAACAACACAAATATATTAATCTTAAATAATCTTAAAACAACACTGAGAAACACATAGACGTGTATTATCATTTACATGTATACGTTCTACTAAAAAAAATAATCAAGTACATTTAATCTATTTTAGTCACGTGCAAGGAGAATATGGTTAAGAGAATCAAATATATCTAAATCTTATTGCTTCAGTTCATTAAAGTTCAACAGAATTCTACTGTGAAATACACCTATCATATTGAGATGCTGCCCTGTGCAATTTTTTCAGAGAGCAGCAACACTTCAGCTCCTATGACACAGCACTATCCCTCCTGCACTTAGCACTGCGGGGAACACATCAAGATCAGATAGCCGACTGTGAACAGATGTGACATCACTTGCATCAGCTATTTCACTACAGTTATATGACTATTCACATTAGTGAACCTTGCCCAACTTTGAAGATTCAAGTACAAATAAAAACCCAAACATATACACACACAAAGAAATCCTTTAAAATGCTTGAATTCTTTTCTATCCATGAAGAATATTTAAATTACTTACATCCTAATGCCATATAAACCAAGCTCATAAATTATTACACTTGGAACATATACAATCATTCCCATCAGAGATATCTGCTGTAGTATTTAACCTACTGGCACAAACAGGTGTATCATCAGTAGGAGGTGACAGGTCATGTTAAATGTTAATATGTTAGTTGTAAATATTGGCACCAAGGTGAAGAGCTATAAAAAAGAAATATGTTAATATTTAGGTATAAAAATGTGAATCCAAGAAACAGTGAAAGAGTTATACAGCTTATAAAGACTACAGAATAGATTTCTCAGGTAAAGCAAAAGCTGAATCTGAACATATGTTAATAAATCAAAACATAGCAAAATGATGTGAAATAAAAACATGTAATGAGTATGTAAGGTTAAATTTCAAACAGCACTATAAAAATAGCACCACTCTTATGAAGAAATAGGAGTTATGTTTCAGACCACATATTATGTTTTTACAAAGCTCTGCAGAGCAATACGTTCACAAGATTTCAAAAACATTTAAAAAATCACTTTATAAAAACTAAGCATAGTGATAGTGGACTGATGTTCATTTGGCTTTTGTGAATGGAAAATTTAAATGTTAATGGCAGTGTGGAGACCCCCTGTATTGACCGAGGAGTATTATCTGTGCTGTAGAAACACCTAATTGCCACAGGGCTGTTTTTATCCGAACTGCATAGTTTAAAATCAAAAGAAGGCTGTCAGAAAGAAAAAGAGGAAATTAAACTAATGAGAATTGACACTGCAACAGGGAAAAGCACTTCAAGGTGCTGAGAGAAAAGCCATCACATGACTTCTAACCAGAATGCACCTAACTGATTTATGTTCACCCATACAAGAGTTACTTAGTTAGACAGCTGAGACTAAAGTATAAGGATCTACAAGGAAATGCAAAAACCATTGCTTTCAAGAGTGTGTCCATATGGTCTGTGTAGATGCATTTGGGAGAAGCTGTTCTTCAGGGAGCAGGATGACACAGAAAGGCTCTGCAATGTTTTTTCATAAGCTTTATGAAGAAGAAAAGAACTCTCTGGTTAACTTTAAGAGCGTTCAGAGCTCCAGAGAGAAATGTCCACACAGAGTCTGTTTTTAAATCTTTGTCCTTCTATTACATGGCTTTACAGAAAGAAATGCAATCAACTCCCAGAAGGAAGAAACACAGTTATCAAACCTCTGTCCATTTTTTTGAAGTAATTCTGGCTATGTTACCAAGGAGTCTGCCCAGCTCCTTGTGTGCAAGTGGAAAAGTTCCCTGGATTCAACGCATGAAAGTGTGAGAGCTGAGATCTCAGGAAACTATAGGCCAGTCAGTCTCACCTCTGTGCCTGGCAAGATCATGGAGTAGATCTTCCTGGAATCTCTGCTAAGGCACATGGAAAATGAGGAGGTGATTGGAGACAGCCAACATGGCTTCATCAAGGGCAAATCCTGCCTGACAAATTTGATGGCCTTCTATGATACTGCCACAAATTTGGTGGACAAAGGCAGGGCAATGGATGTCATCTTCCTGGACTTATGCAAAGCATTCAACACTGTCCCTCATGACATCCTAGTCTCCAAGTTGGAAAGTCATGGGTTTGATGGATGGACCACCTGGTGGATAAGGAACTGGCTGGATCGCAGCACTACAAGGGTTGTGGTCAATGGCTCAATGTCCAAGTGGTGGATGGTGATGAGTGGTGTCTCACAAGGGTCAGTGCTGGGGCCAGTGCCATTTAACATCTTTGTCGGAGACATGGACAGTGGGATAGAATGCACCCTCAGCAAGTTTGCTGATGACACAAAGCTTGGTGGTGCAGTTGACATGCTGGAGGGAAGGG
>VZRU01020577.1:13040-36836 GCA_013398155.1 Pedionomus torquatus
TTTTTCAGCAGCTCCTACGAGCAGGAAAAAGCAAAAGCTTAGAAAAGCTTTCTTTCTAGAGCCTCTGGCTTGGTATCTCCTACTGAGTTGCTTAATGGCTTGCAGAAGAGAAGAGGACAGTCTTAAGGGAGGGAGGATGGAAAAAAAATAAAAAGAACCTTGCAGCAACTGAAGAAAAATATGTCCACAGTTGACACTTCAATTTCTTTCCTATTCCACTCCCCCACACAACCAGGCTGTTAGTGGTAAAACATGCTCGTGCTTAAAAGCCTGTGAAAGACTGGAACAACAAACTGTTCTGCTCTGGTGCTCCAATCCTCCTTGTCACGCTGAAGGCAAGAGTAGAGGAGATGTCACTGTAAGAAGCAGAGATTGTGGCTGCACGTCTCACTACAGGGGGTAACAGAATCAAAGAATGATGTGGGGTTGGAAGGAACATCTAGAGATCATCCAGTCCAACCCCCTGCCAAAGCAGGTCCACCCAGAGCAGGTTGTGCAGGAATGTGTCCAGTTGGGTTTTGAATGTCTCCAGAGATGGAGACTCCACCAGCTCTCTGGGCAGCCTCTTCCAGAGCTCTGCCACCCTCCAGGTCAAGAAGTTCCTCCTCATGTTGAGATGGAACTTATTATGTACAAGTTTATGCCCGTTTCCTCTTGTCCTGTCACTGGGCACCACTGAAAAAACACTGGCCCCATCCTCTTGACACTCATCCTTTTACTATCTATAGGCGTTGATGAGATCCCCCCTCAGCCTTCTCTACTCCAGACTAAAAAGACCCAAGTCCCTCAGCCTTTCCTCCTAAAAGAGGTGCTCCAGACCCCTCATCATCGTCCTTCTTGAGCTGAGGAGCCCCAAACTGGACACAGTATACCAGGTTATTACTAGAGACCTGTAAAAGGAGCTACACAACTCAGTTTATATTCCAAGGCGTAGCACTTATTTTTATTCCTTTACTAATCGTGGATTTACTATTTGTTATCTATGCACCTAAAGAAAGATAAAGTATGGGGAAGGACTCTTTATAGAATCATTTATCAGCAAGTGGAGTGATAACATGGTGGGTAACTGTGTTAAACTGAAAGAGGGGAGATTTAGATTAGGAAGAAATTCTTTGCTGTGAGGGTGGTGAGGCACTGGAACAGGTTGCCCAGAGAAGCTGTGGCTGCCCCATCCCTGGAGGGGTTCAAGGCCAGGCTGGATGGGGCTTTGAGCAACCTGGTGTGGTGGGAGGTGTCCCTGCCCATGGCAGAGGGGTTGGAACTGGATGATCTTTAATGTCCCTTTTAACCCCAACTATTCTATGATTCTAAAATAAAATAAAAATATCTACCTTATTCACGTTAACTCAAATTTTTCAATTCTTTCAGCTCTCTTTGTTCTTTTTTAACTAAGAAATCATTTCAGTGGCAGATAAAAACCCAAGCAACTTTTGTGCTATTTTGTCTTACACTTCCTTTAAGTTGTAAGCCAAAGGACACCCTTGCACTACAACTGAAACAAAAGGCAGCAATGGAATCTCATCATCTTTTATTAGCGCCAGACAGTTCCCTCTTTAAGTTTAAGATGCAAATAAAGCTTCGTTTATTTCAGCTTTGAAGCCTGTTTTTTGCAATAGGGAAAAACCCAGTCTCACTAATACCCCATGGATTACCTGCTATGAAGGCCAAATATGAAGGAGATACTTCTAACTCACAAATGGGAAGAAAGAATTTCAGAGCTCAGTGTTTGGCATCATTTTTGATGCGCTGGCGGTTAAGCAAATCATAGAGATTCACTTCTTAGGTAAATTGGAGGCAAGCAGGTACTCCACGCTGGGGGGAGCATATAAAAAATACGAAACTGGTTCTTCATCTATCCTTTTAATACAGAAAGAAGCAGTAGCTTGTTATTTCCAGTTCTTTTTCCTCTGCTCCTGGCCTTCTGCCCATCCCTTGGTTAATAAAGCCGATTTATCAGCCTTAAATACTAGCGTCCACATTGGGAACCGCACTGTGAGATTTTGGGTTCTTGGCAACCACTGTTTATTGACTAATAAACTAACCGCTATTAAAAGGTAGTGAGCCTAAGCGCTTGAAGTCGGAAACTGTATTTGCAACTTACAACAAAGAAAACAGACTTCTGCAGGTTCTTGGACTTCTAGAAAAGAAATCTGAGCAGACAGAAAAAGGAAGGACAATCCCCACAATGACAGTGAGAGACCAAGTAACTCAGCATAGTTATGGCTGTTCAATAGTACCTTCTGCCCTGACAGCTCCTCAATGAAATAAATTCAGATTTGCTTAGTTTGGCCTTCTTTAGATTGCATGCACATGACAGCAATGTGACATGGAAGTCAGTGCTGTTGCACAGCATAGAGCACCTCCCTAGAGCTTCTGGGACAACGTCCACAGCCATAACGTGGCAATCCCAGGCACAAATACAGGCTGGGCAAAGAATGGCTGGAGAGCAGCCCTGAGGAGAAGGACTTGGGAGTGCTCATGGATGAGAAACTCAACATGAGCCGGCAGTGTGTGCTGGCAGCCCAGAAGGCCAACCGTGTCCTGGGCTGCATCAAAAGAAGCGTGACCAGCAGGTNTAGGACAAGGGGTATTGGTTTTAAACTAGAAGAGGGGAGGTTTAGATTGGATATTAGGAAGAAATTCTTTCCTGTGAGGGTGGTGAGGCACTGGAAACAGGTTGCTCAGAGAAGCTGTGGCTGCCCCATCCCTGGAGGTTTTTAAGGCCAGGCTGGATGGGGCTTTGAGCAACCTGGTCTAGTGGTAGATGTCCCTGCCCATGGGATGATCTTTGAGGCTACTTCCAACTCTAAATATTCTATGATTCTATGATAAACTCATCCTCTCCTGCAATGACTTGTAGGGCTGACCCTTTGGATAATCTGAACATCTTTCCACATTCTCTAAGCTATTATGCAGGTAGAAGTACTAGCCAGAAAGCTGGTCTGGCATTCTGGAAGACATCCCCAAACAAGCTAACAGAGTGAACTGGCACTCAAATTAGTTTTACACCTGGTTTTCACCAGGGCAATACCCAAGTAGGAAAAGCTCTATGGTGAAGACATGTCCTGAAAAGGTCATTTTTAACAGAGTGTTTGGTGACCTGAACATGTAGGATGTAAGAATACATTCAAATAAAGGCATGATATATTAAGCTACAAGCCCATAATTAAGTGTTGCCTTAGCAGCAGAGGGGACTCTTGAGAGCTGTAGGACATCAAGTCCACCTCCCCCAATGTGGAGACCTGTAAGTTTATACAGGTTATGCCCTCACATAACATACTCTTCATGCAGTTTCCAGCTCCCATATGTACTTCTACATACACATTTCATAATGGCTTCACTCCCTTCTTTGCATTTGTATATTTAGAATTCCCGTGGAGAATAATTCTGTTAATTTTTTTCATTGAGGCAAATGAAATACCTTCTTTTCCCACGCTCACTCTCTCCCCCTCACCCAAAGTCACCTTAATGGGCAAATCAAATCCATGTATTTTACTTCTATCCCTGTTGCAGAACATTCACTGGTCCTATTATTATGCTGTAATCAGTGCACTCCCTCCCTCCCTCCTTTAGTGATCCATATGCGGCTTAGAACAAGAATAATTGGTATTTGCCCAGCAGTGCATGCTCTTCCATTTTGAATCATTTGTTATCCTAGTCTTCAAGGTCTCCCAGCTACCTCTTCACCTCCTCCTCTGTACACAGCGATACCTCTGAACTTTGTATCATCACAAATATCATCACTACACAGCTTTTTCCCGGTACAGGTCATTAAATAAAAACAGTCCCCCTACTAATACCAAAGAAACTGCCTTTCATCATCTCCTTCAGCCATTTTCCACCAGCCACTCCCTTCCCCTATTTGCAATTCTCATCGTGATCCACTTCTCCAGCTTCCTTAGCTTCTCAAGGGACATCGTAACAACACTTTGGGAATGTCTACAGAAAAGATATTTTTTAAATCATATTGCCTAATGTGGAAGAAGCAGCTATTTAATCTCATTTTCTATTTACCTTTTAATTATTTGTTTGCTCAAAATTTGTTCCAAACTCTTGTGGCAGGTGACTATGCAGATAAAACAAGTTTTTAGATCTATTTTATTATTCATGTAACTTGGCCCACTGAGGTTTTTGATCGCTACAAGAGTATAGTCAGCATATGCTATGTAGCAAGCAAACAAATCAGGATGGAAAACAATGCTTTGCAGGTGACAGCTTTCTAGGCCATAACATATTAAAAAAGAAGGCAACTTGCAAGACTTGAATCTAAAAGTTTAACTGCCAGGGTACTTTATTCTACTTTCAGGACTGTCATACATTTGTATGTCTGCAGATGGCCAGTCTCCCCCCATGCATTTCCTTGTATAAGCACAAATACACATGCAGTAAATGGGGATAAGCAACTAATCTGATTTAAAATCAATTCTGAGGAGAGTTTTATCCTGCTGAGTTCCCCAATCAAATTCATGTCAAAGAGGAAATTTGCCTGCCAGATGGGAAAGAGGGGAGAGGCATAGCTGTTTGCTTTGACAATGATGCTGGCTTAAAAACAACGAGGGAACTGGAATGTGGGGCTGTTTAGCACCATGGAAATCAGGTAATAACAGTACTCTAGCCTGAGAGATTTTGACATAAACAAGACAATACATGCCTGTAAAGGCCACCGCTATCTTTCATTTAATTGATGAGGCGGCAAAAAAATCCATGCTCAGCTGTCAGGCAGGAAAGTGTTTTTTTCCTTCTAATGATGTGGAGTCACCGATTGACCAAAACCTGCATCTCATCCCTCCTATGGTTAAAGTGCTGAGACCCTCAAAGATCTGCAATATATATGGACGGAGAAAAAGAAGTTGGTTTCCGTTGCCACTGTGCCATGAATAATAAGCTGAAATCCCCTTCATGCCCTGCTGGCAGCAGGCAATTTATAAGCTGAAGTTGGGAAGGCAAGTAGAAAGTAATTCACTGAAAAATGAGGCTTGGATCCCGGCTACTAAATATAATAGGATCCTTTTCTATTCTTATTGCTCTCCTTTCAGGGGATGGGGGGGGAAATCACACCAAACAATGAACAGTATAAAGCTGTCCAGGTAGTTATTCTTCTTTTTCCAAGGCTGACAAATGATGATGATCACAGACAAATACCCAGAGGAATCAAATGCTGCTTTATGTCCTGATGCTGCTTTCCAATGCAGTTAGGGAGTGAGACCATGATTTAAACTACATTTGCAGGAGCATGTTTAACTTTATTTCAAGCCTGTGCAACCCAGTCAGTTGGAAAACACTGAAGTTATATTGAAAATTTTATAATTTTTTTTTTTTTTTTGGTGCACTCTAAAATAACAGACAAGTAATTAAGAAAATAACCTTGCTTAGCTGCACAGTCAAAGAAATGCTTCCTCTGGATTTGCAACATATTTATTTGGCAAAGATTGTGAAAAAAATGAGTGTAGTACTTGAACATTTGGAATCTGGCCATAACTATATGTTCTCCATAAAAATCAATTTGGAAAGAGTTGTTGTAAAAAGTCCAGCACTTTTATAGACCTCAATCTTTTCTACATTGATTCCTCATTTATAAATTATAACAGGGAATTCCTATTCTGAACCTAAGAGAAACCAGATGGAAAAAATTTAAGGGTCTGGGGCAGCAGTTAAAGTTTCCCTATTTCTCTCTTTCCCAACAAGTCATAATATCTGTTGTCTTAGTATTTTTGACACGGGACAAAACCTACGCCAATGCATCAAACTGGAATACAGTGAAACTGTGATGTATTTATCGCTCTAAATGTAGGTTCAGTAGATAATTGATTAAAGAAATAAAAATCCCATATGAGTAGTAAATTCTGCCACTGTTGTTAATAAAATTACTTTGAAGTCACTTCATTCAAAACCAGTTATAACCAGCTCAGTGAAAGCATCAGAAATTGCTGCTTTCACCCCTACCACAACCTTCCTGCTCAAAATGTAAGTAGGGGGTGGGAAAAAGGATTTAATTAACATTATCAAAAAAAACCCCAAACCTGCAAGGCTCTCCCTTTATCTAAAGGTAGAGTAACAATTCATGTTTCTAGGAGAGATTATTTGGAGCAGTTGGGAATTTATTTTATTCATCCAGGCTTCACCAATCCACAAACAGGAACCACGTATCATTTTTACAACTGCTGATGCAGCAGGTACAATTCGACAAGCGACGGCACTACCAATTTCAGAAATAAAGGCTTGAAAGCTCTGTTCTGCTAAGAGCTCGGTGCTTTCGCTTGGCAATTTCTCAGCTGTTATCCCTAATGAATAAAATCATAAATGAAGGAAAACTACTCATGGCATATATATAAAAGAGCATGGTTTCTAACCTCCTGTGAAGAGGCAAGTGATACAAGTCCTGTTCCCACAGGCAGCAGATGCATATTAATGCTCTTGGGCTGCTACAAGAGGAACCTAGACCAAATATCACAGAATCACAGACTGAAAGGGGGTTAGAAGGGACCTCTGGAGATCATCCAGTCCAACCTCCTGCCAAAGCAGGGTCACTCAAAGCAGGTTGCACAGGAACTTGTCCAGGTGGGTTTTGAATGTCTCCGGAGATGGAGACTCCACCACCTCTCTGGGCAGCCTCTTCCAGGGCTCTGCCACTCTCAAGGTAAAGAAATTTATCCTCGTGTTTAGACGTAACTTCCCAATGTTCAAGTTTTCATCTGTTACCTCTTGTCTTGTCTTATTGTAAAAAGACTGGCCCCATCCTCTTGAGACCCACCCATAGGCATTGATGAGATCCCCCCTCAGCCTTCTCTTCTCCAGACTAAGAAGACCCAAGTCCCTCAGCCTTTCCCCGTAAGAGATGTCCTAGTTCCCTCATCATCTTTGTAGCCCTTTGCTACCAACAGTCCTCTATACCATAAATGTGCCATTAAGCCTGTAAGATGATAACAGTTTGCTACATAACCCTAGAAGACATTTTTCTGTGTTTAAATTCAGCTTGAAATTACACAAAGTGAAGTTGAGTAGCTAAAAAAACCCGAACTAATATGCTAAAGTGGAGAGAAGAACACAGCGCTAAGTCACCCAAGGCACGTTACGATGTCAGGTCATCGTTTCACAGCAGCTGCTAATGGAAATTAACGGACATGGACTCATTAAGCCTTCCCTCTTGCACACACCTTAGCCCATTGAGAGGGTCACCTCTTTACACTTCTCACTGATGAAAACCACACAGAATATTAGGTCAAATGCTAAAACACAACACGCATTAAAGCACTCTAGTTTCCTCAGGTCACCAAGTAAGAGGATGGCAATGTGACAGGCAGCAACGCCGCTTAAAGAAAAAGCGAAATTGTGCTTGTCTTCGTCTTCTGCCCAGCTCTAAAATCCTGTAAAACGCTCCCCCAAAACCAGCATAGTTTCAAAGAAAGATTAGCTTCTCCAACAGACCAAGATTTACCTGATGGAATACAGGCTCCTTCAAATTTAAGTAAACCTGAAAAGACGAAAAAAAAGGAGAAATCATTTGCAACAGAGAACAACCATAACATGATTTATTTAAATACTGCCAGGACTTGTTCTGTTACAGCCAATACCCAAGTGCACCATCCATGCACCATTAAAGTTGATTAAACATTCGAACTTTCCTCTGGCAAAACCTGAGCTTTTAACTGTGGAATTACTTTAAATTAAGAATCACAAATAGAGACAATTAACAGCTAAAAATCTCCTCATTTAACAGAGTTGCAACACATACAAAACCAATTAAGATGCAGAAATTACCAGACATGTTCTCTGTGTTGCAAGGAGAAAATGTACGCTATTTGGATTTGCTGTTATTAATGTTTTTGACAACGCCTTAACACTTCATTTTGCAAAAAGCCAGTAGTTCTTCCTATCATTAATGCTTTTCACTTAATTTCGGTTTTAGAAGTGAGAAGGGCACTAAACCTTAGGCATAACATGCCACAAGTGTAAAAAATTCTAGGGGGCAGAGAGCAGGCAAGTATTTTGAAGGCAGAAGATGATCTATAATATTTTTTTTATTTTTTTTTAGGAAATGGCTATCAATAAAATAAAATGAAGAAGATTCCACCTGTGGTTGACAGCCAGCAAAAACCTCATTTTATTGCTGAAAGGGGCACATTGCACTGAGGAAGCACATTGAGTTAAAGATGACACAGTTAAAATTCTTCTCGTTTTTTTTAAGAGCTAAATTCCTTTTTTATTTTGGGTGTTTCTTTCAAACAGCAGTCCATACCCTGGACTCTGTATCACAGTTCATTTTTTGCAGTCTGTTGAGCTGTTATTTCTTCTGCAGATGAATCAAAGGGAGGGAAGATGAGGAATGCAGCTCATCTAAGGTCTCATAACACGTCAACACTGACTGTTTTCCTCACATTCCTATTCATTCTAGCAACTGGATTACTGCTTTTCTTCTTCATTTCAGAATAAATGATAGAGTGGTTTAGATAGAAAGGTTTCAAGTTTCTCTGGCCAGCACATAATTTTCCCAACAAAAGAGTAATTTGTCCTTTTTGACTGGAAGTGAGAGAGACTCACTGAATATACCGCCTGAAGAACGTTCGTTCTCTGGCAGGAAAACTGTCAACCTGCAGCTGAAAATGCAGTAGTAAAGAAAAGGTACTTACTATGCTGACTACGAAGCTGTAAGTTATTAACAAGAAAAGCAGTGGATAATTGACCGTGTTCTTGTACTTGAAACATTCATATCTGGAACAGAACATAAAGGAGATCGATAACATTCATCACTCCACCATATAAAGAATGAGTTTTTCAAGGTATATTATAGCAAAAATTGTGAGAAAATTGATCCCAATGAGTCTTAAGGCCTTCAAGAAATTATAGCTCCTCCAATAAAAATGCATTTCAATATAAAAATTCTCACTTCTAGCAATAAATGTTTTTTTTACCCATAAAAATATCTAGTGTGTAAAAACCCCCAGTAAGCTCATGCATATATAAAAAATAACCTAGTCAGTGTAAAGAGTCTGGGAAGCAGAAGCATTTTCAGAAGGTGCTTAAGGGGTGATAATGGATGGCAAATTAGAAATGAGTTTAAAATGCAATACAGCTGCCAAAAAACATTACATCTGTGAGCTAAAGGCAGCGTGGGAAAGAGACTGCCTCACAACACAGTGAACTCTAGAGATCTGTTAAAACACAGTTTGTTTATGGCTTTACTACAGTCACAGCAGTTTTTTACTACAGTAAATTTGCCAGATTGGGTACTGGTAGAAGTGAAAGGTAAAATCCAGCTAATTGCTTCCAGTATGTAAAACAACTAATTAAAATTAGCTTCACAATCTCTGCACTACACTTCTGGCACAGCTGCAATAGAATTGCACACATGCACATCCCAGACCGCATCTCCACCAGAAAAAAGAAGGTTCAACAAACCCCTATAAAAGCTCCAGACTTTTAGAAGCACAAAATCCTCTGGGCTGGAGGAAGTTGTCCATGTAACATGTGTCCAAATCACATCTGCCTAGCTTTTTTGTCTGTAAACTTTTGGAAATGGACACCATCATGGATGAATAAAAGGAAACAAAGAAAATAAAAACATATAGGAATATCTGGGGTGGGGGGAAAATATCTACAAGACAGCACAACGTGCTACATTGCAAAATGGCTTGTCAAAGTAATTACACAGTTTGAGAGTCAGGAGGATTGAAGGACGTGCAAGGGAATGTCCTCTGCAGAACTACCCACCACCTACCTTGAAGAAAACCAAAACGATTATTAAAGGCCTCCTAAACTAAACATTAGCTCATTCTTCAGAACATTTTAATTACTACAAACATACAAACCCAGAATCTTATTAAAGCTATAAATGCAGTACCAGACTTCAGTGCTTTTGAAGATAATTGAGTAACCATTTCACAAAATAAGAACGATTATTATTTTTCTTTTCAAAAAGATTTTTATAGCCACTTCTTATCCTTTTCCCCAATCACATTCAAATCAGAGAAAATAAATGCAAAGGCAATTTCAAGGAGATAAGGAGCTACAATGGCAGTATTTCCACTAAAAGAAGCATTAAGATTCTGGGCCTGAGTTTGCACAAATCATACTAATGCATGAATCACAAACCCATGGCAATTTCCACAGACGGGGTTTTAGTCCTACAGCATCCCTTCTCCATTGCGAGCTACCAATAATCTTCACCAAAGATTTCATCGGCTGAGTATCCGATATGTTCAAAAGCAAAAAGACAATTTGTCTTTTTTTATTGTCTTGCAGACAAAAAGACAATTTTATTGTCTTTTTGTCTGCAAGAAGTTCATTTCTCATTTGGATTTTCACAGCGACAGAAAGAAAACATGTTAAATCAAGGCCTTGCAGCAGAGCAAGAAAAAGCCAACTTAATGTATCTGTACAGTCACCAAAATACTGCATTTCTCCTGAAATGTAATGGGAAGAACCATCCTGGCATGGTATTACGCTGTCATGCATGTTCCAAGGCACTCTCAACAAAACATGCACTTGACTTTTCATAAAACCGTTTTTGTCTTTCCTTTTCCATAGAGTGGAAAGCAGGTTTAACCAGAAATCTGCATTTGCAGTCAGACTACATCACAGAAATACAGCTCAAATAAATTATAACATTGATAATCATGTAGGTGTTGCTTTTATTGTCTACTGTTTATGTACCAAGTAACACTGAGCTCTGGTTGTGTACTGCAAAGTTGTTAAGTCAGCATCTGAAGGGAGCCTACAGGAGAGCTGGAGAGGGACTCTCTGTCAGGAAGTGGAGTGATAGGACAAAGGTTAATGGTTTTAAACTGGAAGAGGGGAGATTTAGATTGGATATTAGGAAGAAATTATTTGATGTGAGAGTGGTGAGGCACTGGAATCGGTTGCTCCAAGAAGCTGTGGCTGCCCCATTCCTGGAGGGGTTCAAGGCCAGGCTGGATGGGGCTTGGAGCAACCTGGTCTGGTGGGAGGTGCCCCTGACCATGGCAGGGGGGTTGGAACTCAATGACCTTTAAGGTCCCTTCCAACTCTAACCATTCTATGATTCTATGACCTCTAAATTAGCACAAAGTAGGACTTAAGCCAGGTAGATTTTGTAATGGTTAATTCATAATGTTGGCTGGCAAAACTGAGATCTCACTGAAATCAGTAGAAGCTTCAGTGTCAGCCTCACTATACACCAGATTGAGCTCCACAAATTCTACATTTCAAAAGTTAATATTCCATAAATATTCAGAAGAGAAAAAAAAATACATTTAACAAATACTTACAGGCAGTAGACAAACACACAACAACTGTATATCATTGGCAGCTCATCCAACAGCTACAAAAAGCAGAGACATCAAAACATAAAAACTTCTTTTAACTCACATGCGTGTGTAAGTCAATTAAGTAGAGATAAGTCTTAAGAAAACAGTTTTTAAAGTCATTTGGATACTCGCCTTCTTGACTGTACTTCAGTACGCAGCAGTGTCAAATCCTGTTCAACTGCTGAAAGTTTGCTGCATTAATAAGGTTATTACTCTGAATCTTTTGAATATTACGTTTCATAGAAGCCCAAGCCTTCAAAGAATCAGACCGTTTTTGCTGTTCAAACCTCTTGAATCATATTTAAGAAGCAGTTTGGTAAAGTCACATCAAATAATACCACCCCACTTACAGCCTGTCCAACATAGCCACTAGCATTTTCTTATTTTTGTACAAACTTCACAGAGAAAGTGAAATTCTTTTCTTCCATAACATTAAAAAGACCTGTAGCTCATTAAGAAGTACATTGAGCTGTGCTTACATGTTTACTTTTCAATTTTGGAAATTTCTTACATTGTTTTAATGCAGAGATTGAACTCTTGGTGTTTCATCCTCTCCCTCTCCCCAAATTATGGCTGCCATATAGCGTTTTATGGTCTTAAATAATTGTTATACTTTGGGAGAAGATTAGTGTGTTACAGCTAAACCAGTAATTTCTCCAGGAACTTGCCGCCTTAATGGAGGTAGAATTAAAACAGTGATCACAAGAGAGGTGATTTCTCAAGAACAGGTACGCTCAAAATTGCCATTTATTTATCATTAGAGGGAAAAAAAAAAAAAAAAGGAATGGCATCATTTGCTTGTAAAACTTCTAAACAAAGAACATGAACAATTTTCTGCTCATGAAGTTAAAACTTACCTCCTTTTATGAAGGACTGAAAATTATAAAGATGCAAAAGCATACAAATGAATTCTGATGTCTAATATGTTAAGCAAATGTTAATAGCTGGGTATCTTAGAATTGTTAAACCAGGTTTGACTCTTTCCTATAAAAAACAAGAACTGGATGCAAACAAGACTTCGGTCTGTTTTTCCATCTTTGCTCTGAAACTTGCTCATGGCCCTGCCTGTACGGAAATTACCTCCAACTACTGGTACTTCACATGTTCACAATGATGTTTTTCTGAATAATGAGACACCTTATGAGCAATACCAATAGACTTGATCAAACACACAACAAACCGGGCACAAAAGGGTTTAAATCCCAGAATCCATGTATTTTAGGGTCAGGGCTGTAATGGGTGGCACAGATGGCAGCTGAAGGTAACTGGTGTGTTAGGTGGCACCTTGCCATCACATTAGTTTATCTTTGCTGTGATATCTTACAGAGGAAAAAATAGAAGCCATAGATAAATTTAATAGTTATGATTTAGAAGTTCAGCGATAGGCTTTATCAAGTCTGATAGGAATTAGCTGCAGGAATAATTCTTATCGCTCTTTAAGAACGTGAGTCATTTGAGGCCTCATGAAAGAAAAAAAAGGGGGGAAAAAGAATAAGAAATACAATACAGCAAATTTTTTCAAATTTGGACAGCCGATTACACTCAAGTGCATGTGCTGGCAGCACTTCAGGGACGTAACAATAACATCAAAGAGCCTCTCAAAAGATTTTAGTTAGAATTCGCTTGCAGAAGACAACGGCTTCTATACCCAAAGGAATTAATGCTTCCAGAAACATGCAAACAGCACGTCTGAACATGCCTGAACAGGTCTGAACGATGAAGAAACGTGGCTAGAAGGACACGGGGCGAGCTGATTTTGCCGGTTAGATAACTATTTTGGATTCCTGAGGAATGCACAATCAAACAGATTCCCATTAGAGAAAAAGAGAGATGATCGTTTCAGAAGTATTCTGAATACTTTCAATATCAGAGGCTTCCACGTTTCTCTTAATATTAAGTAATACGAGTTGACCATTTACACTATTAAGAAACAAATGTAAAAGAAAACAACCCAACTCTTTGAACAGCTATGATGCTGACGATTAATCATAACAAGAGATGAAGTGAACAACAGAAGGTTATTTACTGGTTGAAATGTTTCCTCTGTGGTGACTCACGAGCCAGCAATCAGTGTAACTATGGGCCACTTGTGGATTTCACTTGGCTGCCCAAATAAGTTTACTTTCTCTGCCTCACATGAAGATGATGGAAAGATGATGCAAGACATTCCTGCCCGTCTCATCTGCCCACCCTTTACCACAAATTCAGAGGTCCCTTAGTTGTTCTGATGCAACACCAGAACTAAGTAAGTAAGTAGCACCAAAACGACTTGGATGAAAACAGCCTTCATACACATATAAAAAAACCCTCCAAACTCCAAAGCCCCGGTATACGAGGGGTTTGTTTTAAGGTTGGATCATTTTAACAATCTAAGTTTCAGGGTGGTCTTGCTCACCTCTGCATCAGCAAAAGAAAGAGTGATTTGAAACACCGGCAGGGCTGGGAACAAGCAGCTGAGGGAAGAGAGATGGAAAGATGGAAATTCAAGGCAGTTTGACCATTGAAGAAAAAAAAAATAATATATATATATATTAATCAGTTTGAGAGAAGTGGTGAACTGCATCTAGAAACCACCTTTTGCATGCCAAGAAAACAGGAAAAGCCCCAAATATTCTCACATGATAGCAACAGTATGCTTCATGGAGGGTGATGGACCCTGACATGCACCAGAAATATAACCCAGAGCATTATGGAGGCAAACACCACCATGGAGTGCAATTCAGTTTAAATTTCAGAGACTTAACATCTGGCTTCCACATAACACAGTGTCTCAGGTCCCATTATGATCAGCAGAAATCCGGGACTCAATTCCGTTGCCACGGCACAGGCAGCTAATGGCATCTGAGATGCTCTGCCATCTCCAGTACAGCCACTCAAGACTGAGGCAGAGGGTCTAAGAGACCAATACCTTTGTGGGATGGCAGTTGGAGGCCAGACAGGACATTCACAGGGTCTAAAACGAACACCCATATTCAGAAAAATGGGTATTATTCAAGACAAGACTGCCAATGGAGTTTGCAGAATGATTCGGCACAGCTGACTGGGTCTCTAAACTCCAGTGACTTCAATGGATTCCCATTGGTTCCACGGGAGCACAGACTTCCAGCAGACACCTTTAAATGTAGTTTCTTAATTTTGAACTAAATCCCACTTAACCCTGACTTTGATTCAAAGGAAGGACATGGACCTGTTGGAACAGGTAAGTGGAGGACCACAAAAATGATCAGGGGGCTGGAGCACCTCTCTTATGAAGACAGGCTGAAAGAGTTGGGCTTGTTCAGCCTGGAGAAGAGAAGGTCCAGAGAGACCTTATAGTTGCCCTACAGTACATGAAGGGGATCCAGGAAAGCTGGGGAGGGACACGATATGACAAGGGGTAATAGCTTCAAACTCAAAGAGGGGAGACTAAGGTCAGATATAAAGAAGAAATTCTTTTTTGTGAGGGTGGTGAGGCACTGGAACAGGTTGCCCAGAGAAGCTGGGGATGCCCCATCCCTGGAGGGGTTTATGGCCAGGTTGGATGGGGGTTTGAGCAACCTGGTCTGGTGGGAGGTGTCCCTGCCCATGGCAGGGGCTTGCAACTGGATGATCTTTAAGGTCCCTTCCAACTCTAACCACTTATTATGAAATTCATAATTTCCTTAATCTTGTCAGATCTAAAATGGAACAACAGGGCAAGACTCTTTGTGTCCCTTTAGAAAACAGGAAATACCAGGACATCCTTACGCAGAGTGACTAATTACAGAACAGATTTTCCTTGAGAATAAGAGAGGGGAAGACCCAACTACTGCTAATCAGAAGATACTGAGTAGTATGAATGCTATGGGTAGATCTAGATAAAAACAAGAGAAAGCATTAAGGTAAAAATGAAAGGATACGGTAACTCAATTCAGTTTATACTGCTTGCTATTAAGCCAAAACTGCAGGAATTATAAAATAACAACTCCAGTAAAAAAACTGTATGATTTCCCAAAGGATAAAGTGTCTTCAATCAACGCAAGCAGCTGATTATAGCTCTTATTTTAGATGCAAGTGTATATTCCTGTATATCTATAGGTTGAAAATACCCAGTGACACAGGACCTGCACTAGTCTTTTGTCAGACAATGATACTTCAGGTAGAATTAACTTATGTTATATGAGCTTCATTTAGTAAAAAAATGGCAATATGGCTATAAAGTGAAATAATAATTCACAGCTACTTATCAATACTCACCTGCATTTCATACTTCAGGGTCATGTGGAAGCACCAAGATCCCAATCCCACAGCTGAAAACAAATCAAAACCATCATTAACAGAAAAGTCTGTATGTGAAACTTCCAGGTACATTAACATAAGTGCATGAACTTCACTGGGAAAACAAAAATTAAAACACTAGCATTCCATTTCAGGGCCAAAATCCTAATTTTCCACAGCCTTCTACTTAACGCTTTAGTCGTCACCAGTGACATCCTTGTATTTATGGCTTTTTGGAAGTAATTGTCATCTTTCCTTCCTCCCAATACTGTCTCCTACAAACTTGCATAAACTCAATGAGATAATTTAATTTTTCAGTACATCGACATTTATCTGTCCCAATCCTTCTCTAATGCACAGCATCGTCCCACTGCCAGTACCCCTGAAATTCTGTGATAGTTCTCCTTATTGTCAAGTTTTAAATGGTAGATTTTACAAGGAGCTTTTCAACAGCTCTAGAAGCAGAAATTAATTGCTCCTAAACTCGGAACCAGAAATTCAAGGTAAACAAACAAAACCCCACGCAGTTTGGATTTGTTTTATGAAAGAAGATCACCATTTCCAACCCTTCCTCTCGGAAGCCCATTCCTTTATGTAATGAATTTTATTTCTTTGAGATATTTCATTTTTTAACTCCGAATTTTCTTCTGAAATAAATTTATCAGATATACACTTTGCCCATATATATATACTTATGAGAAACATCCTTTGCTTTTTCAGTTAGACAAGGACACCGTGTCTCAGAAGTTAGGTTTCACTGCTTATAGCAAAGCTGGTGGAATATTTAATGCATCATTTAATGCTCTGAAATGTTATCAGCTGCACACTCTCCTTAAGGACCAGTACATTTTCATTTTGCAAGAACAAGTACATTAACGCAACGTCTTGTTTTCTTTCAAGAGATTACATCGCAGACCCCAGTCTCAGAGAAAACCAAGCAATTTGCACTTGAGCCTCAATCACAGGGTAATGATGTCACTTTGCCGCAAGAGCATCACCTTTTCTACACTCAACAGCCAGATTTCCCGGCTGCACAAACAGCCCACTACTTAAAAAAAAGGCATTTTATAAAGGATTCCCAAGAAACACAAAAAGTGTTTCTTTAGATGCTTTTAGCTTAAAATTGTGACTGTCACACATACTCAGTGAAATGAAATACCTAAGCATGTAAACTTTACCAAAACAATAAAACTGTAATGCGGCTACATTTAAAAACATATCGTCAAAAACTTTAAAGTCATTAATTCTCTGGAAGAATTGAACATGGTGTGTCGTCCAGAACGTAAACAACTGTATGCACTTCTGTAGGTTTTGATTAAATTGTTTTGCTTCTGAAAAATCTTTCAGAAGATTTCAGAACAGTAACAACTGTGTTTCACCTTCATTGAGATTTTAATGAGAAGGTTTTATAGGCGTTTTTCTTCATATGCAGAATATATTACAACTACCGATTGTGCTGAAGAAAAAAAAACACATTAAGATCATAATTAAAATGGTACCATCCATTATCCTGGCTGTCACAGTGATTTCAGTATCTTTATGATACAAACTCTTACAATTTGCTACAAGTGCAACTTTCAAATATAAGCAAAATCATTCCATAAGAAATTTCATCTGATTTTAAACTAATAAAATACGTTGTCAGGGTGTTAAGTTTTTTGTTTTTTTTTTTAGAGGTAGGGGGCTGGTTAAGTTCCCGGGGTTGTAAATCTCAATCAGCTACTGAACTCCTTCCTCCTATAGGATCAGAAGCAGTTCCTATATTATTTTTCCTTTCCAATCTCTGCTAGACGCAAAAATGCTGCAGATATTAGTATTTCAGGTCATCAACCCCATTTCTACAATTAATTTCTAAAAATAACCAAAAAGCTTCTTGCTTCTGGTGTAATGACCACACTTGGAGTTTTTCCTTGATTATGAAATTTTGCTATCACAGAAACACAGAATGATATGGGGTTGGAAGGGACCTCTGGAGATCATCCAGTCCAACTCCCTGCCAAAGCAGGTCCACCCAGAGCAGGCTGCAGAGGAATGTGTCCAGGAGGGTTTTGAATGTCTCCGGAGATGGAGACTCCACCACCTCTGGGCACCACCTCAGGCTCTGCCACCCTCAAAGGAACAGAGTTCTTTCTCATGTTCAGATGGAACTTTTTGTGTACAAGTTTGTGCCCATTTCCTCTTGTCCTGTCACTGGGCACCACTGAAAAAAGACTGGCCCCATCCTCCTGACACCCACCCTTTAAGTATTTATAGGTGGAATAAGCATAAGAGGCATAAGCAGAGGGATAACAAAAATATTTCACATGTAATAACTTCAGAACCAAGTTTCTGGTTTGCTACCCTTGGCTTATGTTCAAGTTTAGACAGAACTCTGCAAAAAGCTTCACAAATCCGTCTAAAAAAGAAGAAGGAGGAAACGGCGTTAAAAGATGATGAACTGAAATGCAGCAGCTGAAGCACAGTCACCCTCTGCTCCTGCTAACATCCTTATTTAACTGGTAAATGTTGTCAGAAGGGAATTAATAGCCAATATGACACTTGCTGGGCCAATACCTGCTGGGCCAGAGCTGCTGCCTCGTGGCTCAGCACAGGGGTAGTGTTCAGTGCCAGAAACCTGGCTAAGTAAGAAGAGGAAACACCTATCACATGGCAAGGAAACGCTAATTTCCTCTGTTATGCCCACGGGACACTGCCTCTTTTTGTCACACTTAAAGTATAACTTGTAAACCCAAAAAGGGCTTGACGCCAGTCCGGTTTTGGGCTCCCCGGTTCAAGATAAGACAGGGAACTACTGGAGAGAGTCCAGTGTAGGGCAACAGAGATGATTGAAGTATCTCCCTGATGAGGAAAAGCTGAGAGAGCTGGGACTCTTTAGCCTGGAGAAGAGAAGGCTGAGGGGACACCTTATCAATGCTTACAACTATTCTAGAGGCTGGGCTGAAGGAGGATGGAGATGGAGTTTTTTCAGCGCTTCCCAGTGACAGGATGAGGGGCAACAGGCACACGCTGGAACATGGGAAGTTCCATCTCAACATGAGGAGGAACTTATTTAGGGTGAGGGTGACAGAATCCTAGACCAGGCTGCCCAGGGAGGGTGTGGAGTCCCCCTCTCTGCAGACCTTCAAGCCCTGCCTGGATGCAGTCCTGAGGGATGTGCTCAGGCAATCCTGCTTTAGCAGGGGAGTTGGACTAGATGGTCTCAAGAGGTCCCTTCTGATTCTGACAATTCCATGATTCTGTGATCTGCCCACAGTTCCCCTGAAAAGCAAAGCAGAGGGAAGCCCGGTGATGAGTGATCTGTGCTGTCTGAACAGGAGCCAGCTTGAATCAAGGAACATTTTTATGGTGTTGCACACCCTGTGTGGGCTGGCCAAGTGAGAACTCTCTCCCATCAGGATGACAGGCAACAGGCACAAGCTGAAACATGGGAAGTTCCATCTCAAAATGAGGAGGAACTTATTTAGGGTGAGTGTGACAGAATCCTAGACCAGGCTGCCCAGGGAGGGTGTGGAGTCTCCTTCTCTGCAGACTTTCAAGCCCCGCCTGGATGCAGTCCTGAGGGATGTGCTCTGGGCAATCCTGCTTTAGCAGAGGAGTTGGACTAGATGAGCTCTAGAGGTCCCTTCCAACTGTATCAATTCTTGGATTCTATAATTCTGTGACATATATTTGTTCCCAGTAATACTTAAGCTCAAATGTCTTCACATGGAGGTTCTGCCACAGCTCTACTGGAACGCAGCTACTGTTAGATACGCTCCTCATCATGTAACTCCAGGATCAAGACATTTCTAAGAAATGTTTACTTCACAAAACCCGCCCCTGCAATGAGATGTTCTACCAGCTTTGTCCTTTTCAAAGTCTGAGTGAACACAGTCACTGCAATTAAATCAAATACCATTTCCCCTCTAACTGCTGTAACTCATTTTTCAGATACTACAAGTCACTCCACATTTTTACATCAATGAACTTCTCAAGTTGCAGGGGTTTTACCTAAACTACATATTAAGCACAGAATACGCATTAAGTCACAATATTATGAGATTTGAATAGCACGTAAAAAGACTGACAATGCAAAGTTAGCTGCTATTTGCAGACTAACATGGTCTTTTTTGTCCTGCAGCAAACACGACGTCTGTTTGCTGCCAGGAGATAAAGCAGTTGTCTTCGTGAGGATGTAAACGTAAAGCGTCTGCAAACTTTACTTCATACACAGTTATTTCACTGTGCTTCAACACCATCCAAGACCTCAAGGCAATATCCATGCTAGAAATAATCTGACATTATACAGAAGATCCAGCTCCATTTATGAACCATATAAACTCTCAGGATTTGAAGCCCAGAGGGACACAAACATCCCCTATGAATTTTTCAGTAGCTTTAAGAAGAATCAGAAATATCACATAATCAGTGATCATTCATTTTGATATAAGATTATCCCTCAGCATTCAAAATTCTTATCATAAGCCTAAAGCCTTTGTAGAAAAAAAAAAAGGCAGTTTATTAGGATTTCACAGACATGGTTTGAATTTAAACTGCCTGGGCACTTTATGAAAACATTCTGAAGGAAGGATGCTCCACACGAAAAAACCTTTCTTTAGGAATCTACACATGAAGTGGGTGTCAAAGCTTCCACTAAAGAGAATGGCATTACAAAGAGTAATTCAACTGCCAACTTTAAGGGGGTGTTTTCAGATGAGCCAAAAGATTCTCGAGGCTTTACTGACTACAGTGGGAGACACACCGCTCTGCACAGGCAGGCACACATTTAGGTTTTTGAATCTGGAACTGAATTCCACCTATGGTTTCTTACTATGAGAGAACTGAACCAATGGTGAACAACATACTGCATTGTAGAATCATACAATAGTTTGGGTTGGAAGGCACCTTAAAGATCATCCAGTTCCAACCCCCCTGCCATGGGCAGGGACAACTCGCACCAGACCAGGTTGCACAAAGCTGCATCCAACCCAGCCTTGACCACCTCTAGGGATGGGGCAGCCACAGCTTCTCTGGGCAACCTGGGCCAGTTTCTCACAGGAAAAAAATAATCTTCCTGAGATCTACTATAAGTATCTTCTCTTTCACTTTAAAACTGTTACCCCTTGATCTATCAAACTACTCCCTTTATTAGGGAGTGGAGTGATAGGATGAGAAGTAACAGTCAAAGAGTGAAACAACATGGAAAAGTAGAATTAAATGAACTATTATTTTTTTTTTTTTACTGAATTGTTTTCTTTTGTAATGGTTTCCCTCCACAGCAGATGAGACAGAAGAGACCTTGGTTACTCCAAGGGTACAGCTCTACAAGTGAACTTAAGCACGGCTGGGACCGTTCCCAGACACACTAATGTAATTCTAGGGAACGGCTGGAAAAGTCTGTGGCGTGAATCCGGCCTGTTCCAAAACTAGCCCCTTCACCAAGCAGCTCCTGGGCACAGCCCAGCAGCCAGAAGAGTCCAGGGCCAGAACCCAGCAGGGAATTTGTATGCAGTCCCCTTGTTCTGGAAGCTAAGACGAACAGACAGAGGCTGTTCCACACTCCTCGGCTCAGGAATGTTCCCAAGTACATTTGATTTACCAACGTCAACAGGGCCTAAGCACCTTCTCTACGGCTGTTAGATAAGAATAAGGGAATTAACTTTAACTGAAGGGCTTCTAACAGCTATTTTCACAGACACATTTGACTGGAAATGAAATTTAGTAGGTTGTTTAAAAGTTCCTATGGCTATGGATAAACCAGGAAACTAGAAAACTTTTTGCATCCTTTTTTTCCCCTCCACTTTGGCACAACTTAAATGACTGAGACCTATTAAATAGGCCAACGAAATACAAACCAGAACAATCCTTCCAAATTTCAAGTAAAAAACATTGAATGAAGTACATAACTCCACTGACTACGTTTTCTTATCTAGGCTCAAAATAGCTACACTATCTTTCTTAAAATATATATATACGCACACATAACTTATTTTCTTTTTTTATTATATTTGAGATTCATAGTTTTTTAGGACACATGAAGATATGAGATATGACAGAACCTGCTTAAATCATAGAATCATAGAATGGTTGGAGTTGGAAGGGACCTTGAAGATCATTGTGTTCCAACCCCCATGCCATGAGCAGGGACACCTCCCACCAGACCACGTTGCTCAAAGCCCCATCCAGCCTGGCCTTAAATACTTCCAGGGATGGGGCAGCCACAGCTTCTCTGGGCAACCTATTCCATTGTCTCACTACCCTTAGAGTAAAGAATTTCTTCCTAATATCCAATCTAAATCTCCCCTCTTCCAGTTTAAATCCATTACCCCTTGTCCTATCACTATGCTTCCTGACAAAGTGTCCCTCTCCTGCTCTCCTGTAGGCTCCCTTCAAATACTGGAAGGTACCACAACATTATAAGGAACCATCCAAACTGAACTGGTTATTCTTCAAGGTAGTGACAGTCTGATGATTTCTCCATCTACTTAAAGAGAGGCAATACGCTAAAGCGATTGCTTAAAAATATTCTTCATAATTTATAGGTAGATTAAACAGTTCCCTAAAGCTTAACAATTGTATCCAGGTCCTATCGAGTTAATTGACAACGTGCCCTTTGAGCTGACAGACAGCAGAAATAAGGGCTGAGAAGAGTGTGCTGTGACTCAAAGAACTTGATGAAAAGTGCAACTCAGTCTCAGTACCAGTAAGATAAAGAAACTTATTTGAACAGTTATTCAGAAATCCCTCTTCTTGTCCTGCCAACTTCAGATCTTAGCACACATGTGAAATACACAGGGCTTCCCTAATTCAAAACGCGTTTAGTTCAAAGAAGAAATAAATGTCACCAAAAGAAATCGTGGGGTGTGAAGTGAAGCACTGAACACAGCATATGAAACACAAAGGAACTGAAAATCAACTAAATGTCTGGAAGCATCCAAAAGAAACAGCTGATTTGGATCAAAATAATGTCTAGGAACATCACTTCTTATGGTCTTAAATGCTAAGACATTTAATTTTAATGTCTTTTAATATCTCGTAAAATCTCAGTAATGATTCAAAGATGTTACAATCTAACTGAAGTGCCCTCCCTTCCACCCCTATCCTCACAGCAGAATTGTTAAAATAATTTCTATTTTATAAAAAAATAAAATAATAGAAGAACACCCTTAGACACCACAGGAGAGTTCGAAGCTCGGTCTTTAATGAAGCGTGGTGTCTGAAGAGAAATAAAAAACTTGTGTTAAATTCGCTATCCCTTTAAAGATTAAATCTATATTTGTTTGCTACAAATAAAGAGTGAAATCTCTTGGCAAACAAAATTACCAGAAGGGAAAGAACCTCTCTGGTATTTTCATAGAAAAAAAAAATATATATATATATTTCTGTACACTTGCTCTACCTCTACCTCAGCGTGCTTCTCATTCACTCACGCACGCAGAAAGAATGCCAATGTTCCTGGCACATTTCAAGTATGTTTAAAATTCTGTTTATCTTCTCATTTGCTGTTTTTGTTCCGTAGTAGAACAAATGTTAAGAGGTTTGTGATTCCAAACCATCCTGCTCCTGGTTTTCACCGAGAAACTGTAAAGCCTTCTGTATGCCTTGACCTCTTTCAACAGGCCACATTCTTACAAATACTGAAGGAGAGACAAAACAGAAGAGGAACATTTTTGGGAGTGACCTTTAATGTTAGGTTCCAACACAGGAGATCAAAATCAAGCCATGCAAGCATTTATCACTTCAGACAGGAGTCAAAGGCATCCCAGTCGCAGATGAGCGGAGCCCAGCTGGAACTCAGGACTGCCCTCCAGCACTGCTGACAAATGCAGCCTGAGCCAGAACATAAAACTGAAGTCTACGGAATTCACTGTGATCAAACACAAACCTTTTATTTTTCTTTTTGTTTGTTTTTTTTTTTTTTAAAAAAAAAACCACCATTACACAGCATATGAGAAATACCCACTCAGAGCAATCTGGGTGTTACAGCCTGATGTTCTAGTCAGATCGTGGCAAACTTTGTCCACATCACAGAATGATATGGGGTTGGGAAGGGACCTCTGGAGATCACCTAGTCCAACCCCCTGCCAGAGCACGGTCACCCAGAGTAGGTTGCACAGGAACGTGTCCAGGTGGGTTTTGAATGTCTCCAGAGACAGACTCCACCACCTCTCTGGGCAGCCTGTAAATCCATCTCAGAGCCTGTAAGATTGTTAAGTCCATCGCGAAGTGTCGCTGACAGAGGAGCCACAAGTTACAACGAAGACCGAGTCTCAAACGCAGTCTTATTTTTTTTTAATTA
>VZRU01020577.1:40276-52717 GCA_013398155.1 Pedionomus torquatus
GTCAGGAGTCCTACTTCCCAATAACCATCCCAAAGAAAAGTAAAAACTACCAAACTCCCAATCACGCAACCCTAAAGGATAACACCACCTCCAGAAACAACAATCCACACTTTACAGATTTACAGAAAATTCAAACCTACATGGAATAAAGGTTCTTTCAGACCACATGAAGCAGAAGTGTATCTAATTAACACATTAGCTCTTCCAAATTCTCATGAAGTAGATTCAAATCTTAGTTTGAGACAGTCTTCTCGACCGGATAAAAACCCATCTAATTTTTATCAGATCTTCTTTAAAAATCAATGAAGAAGTGCTTAACATCATCTCCCACACAACCGTGAATTTCACCAAGTTATAACACGCAAAACAGAAACGTGCCAGAGATTTTACGTTTCCAGTCAGCTCTGCTGAAAGTTCTTCCACGTAGAGAAAACCCAGCCGAAATCAAAGAGCTCCGCAGAGACGTACAAGTTTATACTAATATGAAAAGGCCTTTTTCATGCATAAACTCTTTGGGGAATCATTAACCTTTTACCACATTCCCCGCCGTGTTGCAATGGGGAGTGATTCACTTTCAGTGGGGAGCAGGTTTGGAAGAATTCCACTAGAAATCTGTGTTGTGTGGTACACGCTGACCATCACCACGTCCTCCTACGCATCCTGCCCAGACGTCATCCGGCCTCCAAAGGTGGAGTAAAGGCTACATCGCCGGGAGAGCTCATCTTCTGCCTTTTAAAGCAGGTCTCAACTTTGCCCATTTTCAAGAGAAATGATTAGACATTATATAAATGTTCAAGGCCACTTTGTTATGAAACGGGCAAAAAGCTGGCAAAAATTCAAATATGAAAATGCCGAACAAAAAGAAATACCATGAACTTCCACCACTGGGAAGGCACCGGACTTTAGAAGAGAGTTGCAGGGGGAAAATAAACTTCACGATGAAGGTAAAAAACACCAAGAGATTCTTCTGTAGGAAAGCAAAGGTTTCAACACTTCCCGTAAAGCTATAATTATGGTACGTTATTGATAATTTATGAGAGTTTTAATCTAGGACCATCTTGCCGAGAGAGGAAATACCGCAGGCCTAATCTAGCTGTAAATTCCTGCCACTCCTTCTCTGCGCTTTTTGGCCCGTAGGATTCAGAACATTTACAGCCCAGATCAGGCAAGCTGATTTGCAAAACATACTTATTGAAAGGAGCGCAATTTTTTTATTATTTTTTTTTTTTAATAAAAAAAAGGGAAATGGGGGCAGGGGAATAATGAAGTCCCCTGGCACGCTGCTAGCAAAATGACTTCTTTCAAGAACAAAACCCACAAGACCTCTTTCAAACTCCAGGTCCCTAGGAGCGGGTATTTCATAAAAGTCCAGCTAGACTTTACAGTATTATCCTCACACAAAATGGCTTATAAATTCATTAAAGGGCATTTTTACTAATTCCATCCAAAAGCAGCAGTGGGATATGCAGAGAGATTTGCAAACAATACCAAGAAAGATGAAAAAAGTAACACAACTACAGGCCCATAACTCTAAAGTTCATTAACAAACAAGAAAGGGAAATGAGTTTTGAAGGAAACAGATACGATGGAAGTTGAAAATGGGAGGGNGCAGGAAGTGTAGCTGTCAAGAAACCGAATCTTTTTCATCCAGTTCTCTTTAAAGGAAAAAAAAAGTAATGCAGAACCTACTTGGGAGAACCACAGATCAGGGAATATGTAACTAAAGAACACGGTAGAAAGTTTGCAAAATAATTAAAAATGAGATTATTAGTTATGCCTGTAAGAAATACAATGTATCAGAAATTAAAAGCATGCACATGGATGGACCTGGGCTCAGCTGTTTCCAGCATTCTTTTATTTCAGTATTGGAATCCTTAAATACTGGTCCAGGGAGTGATCTAATTGGTCTTCGGTGACCGAAGACTGTTTCTCAGCATTTTATCTCCAGCATGTCTCTCAACAGAAAGGAGGACTAGATTATCAGAGGAAGGAATGAATGAACTCCCAGAATGAAACAACAGGAGCAGGATTAAATTGGCTGACTAAGAACACGCTTTTCAACGTGAATACGAATCCTTATTCCAAACGCAGGATTAATTTATTTGAAGAGGCAGAAAAGTGAATTAAGATCTCATGGTGACTGACCACAATCCATCACTGGAAGGCTGGCACCAAACCCACAAGATTTCTTTCCAGTAAAGGCAGGGAAAATTGTACCGTCTTCATGCAAGCTAACAGCAGAATACACTATTCTCGACAATACTGTCAAAAGAATAAATAGATAGAAACTAACCTCAAATAAACACGAGCTAGAAGTTAGAGGAAAGCCTCCCACTGAAGAGACGACATCTACAGTTGCTTGCCCACAGAAATGGGCAGCGTGATGAAGGTTCCTGCTTTCAGAGTGAAACTCAGTAAACTCAAAAGCCAGCTTCTGAGTGCTGTGATGTCGTGGCCTGTCACAGTAATAAACCAGACTGTCCTCAAAGATCAGAAGTGTTAACAGCTAAAGTCCTAAATTAATGGCTAATCATGGCAGATGCAGACTGCGTGGCTGACCTTACAAATTTTCACAGAAGTCTTTCAAGGCTGTTTTAATGCAAACCATTGTTTCAAAATACTGTTTTATTCATTGAGAGAACGCCATATGGTATCAGAACAGAATCAAATTTATGCAAAATCTCATTTCAAGAGGCCTCTGTCTCTGGGAAGTACAGCTGTACGAGTGTTAAACCACATCTGCACCCCGTTCTACAAACACAACAGCAAAACCTGACACATCTTGTCTTTTTTTTTTTTCCCAATGCACGTACATTCACAGTCATCTTCAGGTCCTATAAAACATGCAGAGTATCATAAATGCACGAAGATCTGTTCAAAGACTGAGTACTGCCAAGACAAAAAATATAAACTTAGAGAGGAAATAGTATTTGCAGGCAGTCCCAGGCACAACATACTGCTGTTACACAGACGGCTTGGTACAGTTAGAGAGTACACAAATTGGAAAGACCTTAGTTTCAATAAGTTTCTGTTTTCCCAAACAGGCAGTTAATTCTACACGAGAAAGTCATTTCTACAATACATTTGGATGAGAAGTCAAAAGGATAAACCCAAGTAAAGTTGTAAATAAGTCATGTTTGTAAGACAACATGGGCATAAAGCGATACTACACAGGATGTAAAAACCATCAGGAAGCCCACGCTGGGAGTTAAAATGCAGGGGATGTTTTTAGAGAGGGAGTAAAAGTGCCATTATAAAAAAAAAAAAAGGAAAAATTATCATCTGCAAGCTTTTGACAAGGTGACCAGTGTGATTTACACAGTGCTAAGAGATCCTTTCTCCCGCGTTTGCACACAGAAGGACTGCAGGACTTAACAACTGCAAGGATCTTTTCAAATGTTACAATGCTCCATGTCAAGCAAATGAAGACTTTTCACTGCAGTGGGTTCTACAAGACTCAAAACCAATAGAAATGTTACCTTCAGAGAGCAAAGAAGAATTTTTTTTTTGCAATTAAAGAAGCTGAGTAAACATAAAACCTCATTTAAAATCAAAACTAAGAAATGTGACATTCGTTGCAAGCTTTCAGCCTTGTGGATTTGGCGATATTTACCAAAACCAGACCAACAGATGGCTCTTCCCCACCCCATCTCCCCTAAAAAAAAAAAAAAAAAAAAAAAGAGAGGAGAGGACGAGATAAGGAGATTTATGAGTTTAGAATGAACTCCCTTTAAGGAAAATGGCACCTCACTGTGAAACACAAGAAAGGAAAGCAGCTGCTATTTTCTAAAATAGATACCAAACTTGCAGTGAAGTCAAAGTGTCCCTTCACGTAAAACAAGCAAACAAGATTTCGAGGCTGAAAACATCCATTTCATTGTCTGAGTAACCTGATGCACAGTCAATCTTAGTGCAGTTCCTGGATCACACAGGGGGTTTTTGTTGGTTTTGGGTGGTGTTTTTTTTTTTCCTTTTTCCATCATTGCATGAAGAAAATAAAAACAATTACAGGAACCAAATGCTGTCAGATGGTATCATGACACATGCAGAACTTGAATCATCCTTCTAGCTGTTTTCAGATGTAAGAAGTTCCATCTCATGACTTTTGTTTCTGGAATAATCTCAAGCAGCTCTGGTACAAAAGGTACATTGACCAAATTTAAAGAAATTATGAAGGAACTCACGGATTTAGGAATGTTTGAGAGCATAACTGTCTACCATAGGGATAGACCTTTCTTTTAAAAAGAGGGTTTGGAAGGATCTCTGAACACACAGAGGGAATAACAGCAAAAGAAAGGCATAAAAAGGGTACTCCTGTACCAGCAGCACCGGTTAAAGTCAAATAGAGAAAGACAAAAAGGTGTTTGAACTGGAGGGATTAAGTAGCCAACAGGTTAAACAGTGAGCAAGGAATATAGAGTATTTCCTCACAAGAGTAAGAAATTCATTCAAATCTAATATAGGAGCCCTTGCTACAATGAAAGTAACTCTAGCTCACCCATCACAGCATTTTAAGTGTCACCAGAAGAATTAATTTGAAAATCCAACAAGCTTCCATACAGTATACACTGTATATTATCAGTCAAGAATAACTAATCCAGAGCCCAGAGGAGTTTTATATCAGTGACGTTTCAAAATATTGGCATTTCTTGATTGTTCAGAAGATCCAACCACACAGCATCAGCTTTTTTGGCCACTGACTTCAATCTTGTGGTGTTTTTGCTCACGGCTTATCACCAGGAGGGCAATATAGCAATTAGATTTTCACTTCCACCAGCCTTTTTTAATATCTTCCACTTCAAAGTCTACAATAACTGCACTTCAGAGTGTCAGGAAATGAAAACTCCTGTCTCCATTTGATATTTTAGAAGGACCTCAGGGGGAGGAAACCAAGTCATCCCAACGGGAGTTTTGCCAATGTGTAATTACTAAACTCGCTACTTGCAAATGTGCACGAAGGATCAATATAAACTTCCTGTTACTCAGAGAAACATAACACAGCGTTACTCCAGGCTGGAACACAGGACAAATGATGACTTACAGAAAAAAAAATAAATGAGGGGCAGGGGATGTTCAGAATGCTTATTTTTAAGTTAAAAGATCCATTTCTTACCTCCTGTAATTTTCCTTTCCAAATACTAAGCAAGCTTTCATTTCATTTAACTGGAGATTAACTGAAGTTGCCAATTCAGCAATTCAGCTGCAACTTGGATTAGCCACTGCGTTTCTAATAACAAAATGAGGAAAACACTCAAGAAAACAAATAGCGAGGCAATTACTGAGCTGTATAAGCTATGTATGAAAGCTTCCTGAAGAACTATAAAAATTGGTACAGATAAATATCAATTTAAACTAACAGGTTGTTAGAGGGACTATTAGACCTCCCTAGGTATTTCAAATAAAATCAGAAATCTGAAGAGCAAGTTAATATACACCATAGGAATCATAAAATTAAAAGGTAGATAAAACATCACAGAAAAATGTGGTAAAATCCCAAAGGAATGTTGCATTTATCTAGCTCTGTATAGATGTTGGCATACTATTATGAGAAAAACTGTGAGGGACAAATGAAGGGGGGCGGGGGGGGAATTAGATACAGCAACCAGGAGTACTATAAAGGAAAAGAAAGATCTTAAAACAGAAAAAGAACAGCTACCTAAGTCTTGGTCAAGCAGCAGCTACAAGAAAGCAATGAGGAAGTCAGGAGACTTAGATAGGGAAAGGACTGAAAAAAATATTATTTCTCTTATTAAACAAGCGCATCCTGATCAGCACTAACAGACTGAAACAAGGAAATGGGAAGTTTAGGTAAACCATCTAGAAATCAATTTTATTTGGCGGCAGCAACTCCTAAAAGAAGCCATGAATCCTGGAACAGTTTCAAACAAGACTGGACAACGCGCTGCAAGAGAGATGAAGCAAAAAATCCACTGTGGATGAAGAGGGGAAGCAGAGGAGGCAGGAACGCAGCCTCCTCCTCCTCACTGCTAGCACCAACAGACACATACCAGTGGTGTGAGCAAGCTGCCTCCCTGTCGCATGCTGCTCAGCCCCAGCCGCAAACAACTGCTGCTTCCAGTAAGTCCAAATGCTGGGATAAGGCCAGAAAAACCTCAAGGCAGCTTTGCAGGTGCAGAGCTGGTGGCCACTGGGAAGTTTGAGTGTTTAAAGGCAGTGGGCAGGGCAAGGCTTCTAGATCTTCTAAGCTGCTTCTATCTTGCTGGGGATGATGCACATTTCTCCAGGACGTGCAAGTATCTGATATCCTTCCAAACAAAAATTGCATAGGTAAAGCATTCCAGTGATTTACTGGATTGGGGAGGGGCAACGAGGTAATTTTAGGAGGAAAAAAACATTAATTATTAACAACACAATTTGATTTTTATTCCCAGTGCTCATTTATGAGCGGTTCCGACATGCCGTGTCAAGACAGATGTTCTGATTTACGACCTTACACGCTTTATATTCCAGCTGTGGAATTCGTTCATCCTACCAGCTCACCTAATATTTCTGTAGATATTTTCCCTCCGATTACAGTATTTCGCGTTACATTCGTGTTCCTCAAAACAATCAAGAGGTAATTAGAAGGAAAAGCTCTCAACACTCTTGACTAACAAAGCACACAGAAGAAAGCTCAGATCCAACCTGTAAAGTGTGGGTGGATTTTCTAAGGCACAAGCCTCCCTTTGGTATGCACGGCTCACAAAAGCACTTATTATTAAACTGCTTCTGGATTGCCCTCGGTTACAATTAAGACATCCTTTTCTTTACCCTCACCCTTCTATGAAGTGCTTCCCTATGGTTGTAGTAAAGACACTAGAAAATCAGAACCGAGCAGGAGACTGTACAAATGCTGACCTTGCATCTTAAGTATATTACACTAAAAATAAAGGAGTGAAAGCCAATGCTACACAAATTCAAGTTTCAAAGCTCCAAATATTTCTTTGTAAGAAACCAGTAGCCTTGCAAACCCCAAAATCCAACATTTGTGTTCAAAAAGCAAAATTAAACTTAGATCATAGAATCATAGAATGGTTTGGGTCGAAAGGGACACCCACTAGACCAGGTTGCTCCAAGCCCCATCCAGCCTGGTCTTGAACCCCTCCAGGGATGGGGCAACCACAGCTTCTCTGGGCAACCTGTTCCAGTGCCTCACCACCCTCACAGCAAAGAATTTCTTCCTAATATCCAATCTAAATCTCCACTCTTCCAGTTTAAAACCATTACCCCTTGTCCTATCACTATGCTTCCTGACAAAGAGTCCTTCTCCTGCTCTCCTGGAGCTCCCTTCAGATCCTGGAAGGCTGCTCTAAGGTCTCCCTGGAGCCTTCTCTTCTCCAGGATGAACAGCCCCAGCTCCCTCAGCCTGTCCTCATAGCAGAGGTGCTCCATCCCTATGATCATCTTCATGGCCCTCCAGAGGGGGAGGACTCCAGAGCTGGACACAGGACTCCAGGTAGGGTCAAACAGTCATTGGTGAAACACTCATTGCTAGACTAAGAAGTTTTTGCTCTTCCCCCTCAAATGTAAACAGTATTGGTTACCTATTTAGCGTCCGTTACTGCAGAGTCTGAGTAAACCCCGTGTTAAACACTTCCAGGTATGGGGGATCCACAACTTCTGCACACTTATCCTCAATATCCTTGCAAGAAGAGGATTCCTGAGTCACAGAGAAACAAGGACCACAAAGATGATTGTAGGGCTAGACCTACAAGGTGTCTCTCTTATGAGCAGAGACTGAGGGACTTTGGTCTTTTTAAAAAGTCTGGAGAAGAGAAGGCTGAGGGGATCTCTCATCAACACCTGTAAACACTTAAAAGGTGGCTCTAATGACGTCTATCTCAAGTGCAGGGCATTCTGAAGTATTAACCGAGGGTTTTTTGGGTTTTGAAGGGAAAGTGAAAAATAACGGTATTTAAGGATGTAACAAAAGTGCTAGAATTTATCCTTGGCCATTTTTTGAAATGGCCTGGACAAATATGTTAATATCTGGCTGCTTTACAGGATATTTCATTACCAAGCCAAGATATCTGCAATTAACTGGACTACAGGGAATAAACTTGCCTTACAACTAGCTGATATGCCATATTTTAATGTTGCTTTCCTAGAATATGGGAAATCTTGTGGAAAAAAGGCATCATTTCCCTGATAAACATTCATCTAAGATGATAGGAAGCAGACCAATTACTTTGAAGTATACCTGGAAGGATTTTGCAAGTAAATTTAAAGTAAGAAACAGTTGACATAGGCAGATCATTTGAAATATCAATTTAGAAAACTCACAGAAAGCAAGTGCTTTCAGCTGGGAAATGCAATCAAAGTCTAAAGAGATTAGGCTGAAATGATGTAAGGTTAGAATATTACATGCAATAAGCTCATTGCTAAAGGGCAGATTTGCTACTATTATAGCCTTTACTGGAAAACAAAATAAAACGTATTTTAAATGTTATTTTAAAACAGGCTGATGATGTCAGACTGGAAGGAAACAACCAGGATGGGGAGGCTTACCCTCCAGCCACTGCTAAATGTAAGCGGCCATCAACATGATGTTATAGTAATCATCCATTTAATTTGTATTATATTTAATTCCTTCCAGTTCATCTTTCTTCTATGCTTGTGTGAGCATCCTGCTGTCATGTAAGGGGATCTCATAAATGCTTATGAATATCTGGGTAGCAAGAGGATGGGGCCAGACTCTTCTCAGTGGTTCCCAGAGACAGGAAAAGGGACAACAGGCACAAGCTGGGACACAGGAAATTCCATCTGAACACTGGGAAAAAATTCTTTACTTTGAGGGTGTCAAAGCCCTGGAACAGGCTGTCCAGAGAGGGTGTGGAGTCTCCTTCTCTAGAGACATTCAAAACCTGCCTGGACACGTTCCTGTCCAACCTGCTCTGGGTGACCCTGCTCTAGTAGGGGAGTTGGACTAGATGATCTCCAAAGGTCCCTTCCACCCTCTACAATTCTGTGATTCCATGTTTCCACCAACTCCACTAAACTTAAGTGTCTGTCCAGAACAGAAAGCAGAGCTTTTGGCAGCTGAGTTTTGAGGTACCGGAGTACATCCAGCCCAGCATGTGTCAAGTCTTCACAACAAATACAGATAGCGGCTCGAGGCACAGTAAGCTGCGGGTGTCATCTCAGCAGCTCTGTAGGACTCTCCCAGGCAGGGTGCAGTGACAGAGAAGAGCTGAGCATTAGGGGAGCCCAATATGCTCATTGGATGGTAGATGGCAGAGAATAACGTGTAACAGAGCTCTTTTTTCAGGTATTTGTTCATTTAGTTTGAGTAACCTTTCTCTGAAATCCAAATCCTCTTGCTTTCCTCTCTTTCTTCCCATCAGTGTGGATTTCTCCTGGGTGTCCAGTCTCACCTAGTAACGACTCATGCCATTCTTTTGCATTTTGCCCTACTTGGATGGCAGGAAATTAAAGGCAAAATGCTATGTGACAAATGCAAAACAGAGCATGTGGAGATAATGAAACTAGTGAGCGACCACAGCCCTATTCAGATACACAGCGACCTTTCAAACACCAACTGGTGACATTCCCTCTCTTATCAGCAATCCTAGCAGAAAATCCCATCTTTATTTTTTTTTTTCTTGCAGGACTGCTTTAAATGAAAAATCCTACAATTACCTCAAGGGTGATAGAAGAAAGGCACCTGATCTGAGAAACAACTTGGACTCTTCTTCACTCCTAAATCTCTCTTTTGTGCAGGCACTTCTTTTCTCTAAGTCCTCGTAACCTTTTCCAGTTCATACGACAACCTGCAGCAAGAGCTTCCAACAGTACCCAATTGATTCAGTATCTCAAGAGCCAAGGTTGTCACTCCTGGTCCGCAGCCTCTAACTGCAACTCTACCCTTTAGGTACTGTCCAATTGTCATTTCAAGACAACTTTCTTGTTCTTGCTTGAAAAATGAAAAGAAAAAAAAAATTGGCAGTTGCCTATCTGCCCACAAACTTTGGCAATGCTAGTTATCTAGAGGAAAAATGAAGCTTCTTTTCCACAAAGGCAGTAACATCAAAGTCCATATCTTAATTATCTCACAATCTAAACCAAGTAGAGAAAGAGACACACAACACATCACAGGTTCAAGTTTTAAACACCGTCTTTTTGATGTAAATATAACTTAATATAGTACCTATGTAAAAATGTTTCATAAGGTGGGTGGCAAGCATCTCAGCAGAAGTCAATTTTACTAAATAAGAAAGAGATGAAAACTGAACACAAGAATCAACCAAGTTCCCAGCAAAAATGGTGGCCCAAAGACTGGCAGAAGAAGCTTTCAGAGGACAGATTTGAGACAAATGTAGAAAAAAAAAATTACCAGAAAGCAGGAAAAAAAGAAAGTTAACACAAAAACCATGGGGAAATCAAAACAGAAGAGTTTAAAGGCAGGAAAAAGAACTGAAGAGCCTGAAAGGAAAGGCATTTAGGGAAAGGAAATAGCTTTACAATATTTATCTGCAGCCTATAGAATAGAGAAAGAAGAAAAGGATGAGAAATATGAAACTGGGATGGACTCAAGAGTGTTAACATTCCAGCACTGTGCTGATGTTTGACATGGTGCTGACGACTATACTGAGAGGCTTTACATGATGATATAACTTAGGAACTGAAGGATTTAACAGCCACCAGATCCCAAACCTCTGAACGAAAAGCAACTGTGATATCAGAGATCAGGGAGCCATAGCAGTTTGTTTAAGTGAAGGAAAACAACATCTGCTGTACAATTTCACTACCACCGTGGGTTTCTGTGTTGCTTTCTGATGCATCTACATGATTCAATTAAGCTGATACTTATTAAGAGGCTGCACTCACCAGCTTGAAAGAGGCACAGGTGATGCAACTGGCAACACTCATCTGGTTTTCACACTGCTACTCGTAAAGAAAGCCATGAATTTCCACGCTGTTGCTCCTAGCCGCAGTTTATGGAGATGACATTAAACTTTATCCATTTGCAGAAGCCAGATCTGCAGGTACAGGGTGCTATGAACAGAAGTGTTTAAGTGCTTTGCCAACTTACTCTCTAAACTTCTGTTACTAAATTAAAAAAAAAAAAAAAAAAAAGAGAAGAAAAATGTTTTGCTTCTCCAGTTTTCCAGGCTGTTTACTCATGCACGGGTCAGCACGTCACACACAGTTAGTTCTCTTTGCTTATATGAGTCATTTCCACAACTGTGAAAAGGACTTGGGGAGAAAAAAGAAAAAACAAAAACAAAACCCAAAACCTAAGGAGGAGGGGGGGAGGGGGGAGGAAAGGAACAAAGATAAAGGCATCAGTTTTCATTCATGACCAAAGCATCACCTGGAGCAACTCTGAGTTTAGATATTTTCCTTTTTGTTTGGAAAACAAAAAGGAAAATATCTAAAAAAAAAACATATATCTATATAAAATATCTAAAAAAAAAACAAACCACAAACCCAAAATAACTGTATCAGGTTGGAGGAACGCAGGGAATATCTGTAGAAATACACCCTGCAGGTCTCCTCCTGAGTGTAAGAACCAGGGAGCAGGCTCCCCAGCTTGTCAGCTCCAGTTAGGGGCTAGCACTAGCCCTGGCAGCCTCCAGCAGGAGAGAACTGGAAACTCCCTGGAGAGCAATCAAGCCTATAATGAGAATCACACAAATATCCCCTTTTTTCCATAGCAAAGTTAAGTACATGTTAGAGGAAAAACACACCCATTTTACCTAGAAGAAACAGGAATTCCACTCTGTGACGAGGAAATTAGTTCTTTGGGTCATTTTAGCTCCCTGCTGTAGGTGACTTGTTTGATTTTAGAGAAAGTCAGGTCTGCAGATCTCATTTCTCAAAGACATATAAGTTAGTTTTCTTGTTTCCCCTGGGTTTTCTCATTGTAAGGTGAAAACACCCATTAGAAGGGACCACAGTAGTGTGCTTTCCAGATGGGAAGTGGTCCTCTGCCTGAACAAACAAAAAGGTGTTGACTGGGGAAGATGAAGAAAACCTGATGAACAAATGACGTGTCTAATACAGAAATACTCTGTCCCAAGATTGTCCGAGTCTAGACTATTTTTAACGCTCAACTACGCTACAGAGCTCCACAGGACAACTTCTTTAATCTAACACTGCATCTGATTCCTAGATGCTGGATCTCATCCAAATTAAAATCCTTATCCAACTGGAATTAGCCATTACGAAAAATCCAGCCTATGGGGTAGCAGCATCTTGAATTTCCGCTGCAAGTAACGAGCTCATTAAAGCACTGTATAAATCAGAGAGATTGCAGGGTCATGCTTTATGACCACAGAGTTGATACCTTGAAATCCTAGTAGTTGGAATTCATACAAAGTCTGGAGAATAAGGAGAGAAGTCTGGAGAAGAGGCTGAGGGAGCTGGGGTTGTTCAGTTTAAGGAAACTGAGGGGAGACCTCGCTCTCTACAGCTCCCTGAAAGGAGACTGTAGCCAGG
>VZRU01020577.1:65919-96594 GCA_013398155.1 Pedionomus torquatus
TTTTTTTTTTTTTTTCTGAAATAACAGAGACACAAACACAGAGCACCCGAAATGCTTATTTGCAGCATGGCTAAAAAGGTACTTGACATACCAGTGGAGTAATTTCCTGTGGCCTCAGGTTGCCTTTGGGAAAGGATCCTCTTTCCGTAGAGTTTTGTTTTGCCCTGAAACCTTGTGGCTTAACTGATCGGTTGGGTTAATTGAGTCATCTCAGTTTACACCACTAGAGGGATTTGACCTGTAAATTTAGTATCTGGATCCGATGTTTTCGTTTTTTTTTTCACTTGGGCAGTGGGAAAGCGTTGCTAGTCAAAAACTATGCGTGTTCAGCTGTTTTTCTTTTTGAGCCGTGAAATTTGGGGAATGGCACTTGAAGAAGACTACATTTCTCTATTCTTTCTCTATGCAAACACTTCATCATGGGTTGTCTGCTGGTTGCTTAATTTCTGCTTAAAATGAGACCTAAGAAGCAGGTTGATTAGAACTCATTCTGGCTACATATGTTGGAGAACATTGGACACATTCCAGTATATGCAAGCAGAGGGGAAGAAAAAATTGACACAAAATTATAAAATCCTAGAATTGTCTAGGTTGGAAGGGACCTTTAAGATCATCCAGTCCAACCATCAACCAAACTCAATAAAAAACATCACTAAACCATGTCACTAAGTGCTATGTCAATCCATCTTTTAAATCCTTCCAGGGATGGTGCCTCAACCACTGCCCTGGGCAGCCCATTCCAAGGCTTAATAACCCTTTCCATGTAAAAATTCTTCCTGGTATCCAATCTGAACCTCCCCTACTGCAACTTGAGGCCACTTCCTCTTGTCCTATTGCCTGTGACTTGGGAGAAGAGACCGACCCCCGCCTCGCTACAGCCTCCTTTCAGGGAGTTGTAGAGAGCAAGAAAGTCTCCCCTCAGCCTCCTATCACTCTACTCCCTGATAAAGAGTCCTTCTCCATCCCTTCTGGACCCCCTTCAGATACTGTAAGGGGCTCTAAGGTCTCCCCTCAGCCTCCTTTTCTCCAGGCTGAACAACCCCAGCTCCCTCAGCCTCTCTTCAAAAGACTTATTCTCCAGACTCCTCACCAGCTTTGTTGCCCTTCTCTGGACCTGCTCCAGCATCTCAGTGTCTTTATTTTTGTGGGAATGGGCCTAAAACGACACAGAACTCAAGGTGGGGCCTCACCAGTGCTGAGTACAGGGGGATGATCACCTCCCAAGTCCTACTCCCCATGCTGTTCCCGACACAGGACAGGATGCTCTTGATCTTCTTGGCCACCTGGGCACACTGCTGGCTCATGTTCAGCCAACAGTTGACCAACACCCCCAGGTCCTTTTCTGCCAGGCAGCTCCAGCCAAACTCTGCCCCAAGCCTGTAGCGCTGCGTGGGGTTGTTGTGACCCAAGTGCAGGACCTGGCACTTGGCCTTGCTGAACATAAATCTCGGAGGTGTTTTCACTGCTTGGTTCTAATGATGTTAAAATGAAGGTATCAGCCACAGAAATAAAGCTGTTAAATTTTATGTTAATTATGAACCTATGTCTCTTCTAGGATCTTACTTTGTTGGGTCATAGCACATCCAGGTTGTCAGGCATGGGATCCTGACTCCGGTTTTTCAGCTTGAAGATCTTGCATCCCATGATCGTGTTGGCTCCCAAATACTGCAGCTCGAAATGTCATTATTGGCAGCTTCCTGAATTGTCTTGTCCTTACCGGTCTAGAGAAAAAGGTCATTAACACCTTGAGATCCTGCAAGCCTGATCCTGCATATCATGTAATTTTTCCCGTTGATTTATATGCAGATAGCATGAGTAAGATGCTAAAAGCGGGATTGTAAGAGGCTGAATCAGACTCTTTGTGAAGCGCCTCGAAGTTTAAGGGCTCTTTGTGAGCGCTTGTTGCTGGGATGATGATAATTACGCCTGAAGCGGTATCACAGAAATTTATTGGCACCTGAATGAGTGAAAAAGGGAAGTCATTTCCTAACGCGAAGGAGGATCTGGTGCAAGAAACCTTAGCTGGACTGATTTCCTATTCATAATTAGGTAAAGCAGAAATGTCTGCGTTGTAGTTAAATGGAGTCGTGCGTTTGTAAAGCGTCATCAAAGGGACTCAAGTCCTAGAGCCACATTAATATTCATAACCTCGCCAGTGTAATGTGACTGGTCTTAGTCATATTTTAAAGGCTGTTGTGTGCCTTTTGGCAAGTGGTGGTGGTAGTGAATGACAGCATCCCAGATTTCAGCTCTGAGAGCATCCAGCACTGAAGGGCTCAGATACAAATACAACCACCTGAATAGTGTTACAAAGGGTTGATGAAAGCGGGCACTGCTGAGCCCGGGTGTTTAGGGAAATGGGTGCTACCTCCCAAGGAGAGGACATCCATCATGCAGAGGACGGTTTGGTCCCAACTACAAATGCAGGCTGTGTGGAGAATGGATTGAGAGCAGCCCTTTAAAAGAAAGAATTGCGGGAATTTTGTGGATAAGAAGCCGGAGGGGCTGGAGGGAGAAGATCTGGGGGCTGGAGCCCCAGAGGACAGGCTGAGAGAGTTGGGGGTGTTCAGCTTGGAGAAGAGAAGGCTCCGGGGACACCTTAGAACCCCTTCCAGTCTCTAAAGGGGCTCCATGAAAGCTGGGGAGGGACTCTTGATCAGGGAGAGGGGCCATAGGGCGAGGGGTAACAGTTTTAAACTGAAAGAGGGGGGATTTAGGTTAGATATCAGGAGGAAATTATTTCCTGTGAGGGTGGTGAGACCTGGCCCAGTTTGCTCAGAGAAGCTGTGGCTGCCCCATCCCTGGAAGTGTTCAAGGCCAGGCTGGATGGTGCTTTGAGCAACGTGGTCTGGTGGGAGGTGTCCCTGCCCATGGCAGGGGTGTTGGAACTGGATGATCTCTAAGGTCCTTTCCAACCCAAGCCATTCTGTGATTCTATATCCAATCCTCAAAACAGATTTTAGGGAGGTGATTTTCTTCTCCATCCTTTTCCTAGCTCCAGCCCATCTGATCAAGTCTACTGAAGTGAATCCCAAATCCTTTCTAATCAAAAGCTGAGGCAAAAATTGGGATGTTTGCTTTTTGTAGCAGCGGCTTAAGCTGACGCTTATCTGCCTCCAGTCGTTACTGCCCTGAAAGCAGACAGCACATGTAGGTGTCTCCAAGCACCTGCAGCTTTCAGCCCATTGTATGAGCATGAAATAAAATTGATGGCAGTTTGTGCTAATTCGCAAGGCTGAAATTGGGGTGGAATCAGGTAAACTTGCTGTTCAGCCATTCCTGAGGGAGAAGAGGTTGACACTGCGAAAAGTGTGGAAGAAGGACTCAGCCTAGGAACATTTCCAGTCACCTGAGCTTAGTTCAGCCATGTATGGGAATCAGAACCCTTATCAACAGCAGAATGTCTATGGGAAATGTTCACTGGCTTAAACTGAAATATCAAATGAAAATGCATCAAGGGAGAGAGACTTTCCAAAAGCACAAATGGCATTTGCCCCAATCTCATTGACTTTCAAAGGAATCTGGGAATCGGTCTGCCTTTCTGCTCTGGAAGTCTTCTCATGCTTTAAAAAAGCAAAAGCAAATACCATCACAATTCACTGTTTACACTTGTAAACAGCTTTCTCCTTAGGAAAAATGTAGCGAGCTGTCTTTTTTCTGCCTGCTCATTTGCATACACAGAGCTCAATGGGAAGAGACTTGCTTGAATTTTGCAACTATTTAAGTGTGTTAATTTGGGTCCTGTCTCAAGGGCTCAGTTCATTTCCTTAAATGCTGGAATCTTGTCTCATTTGGGATTCTTTCAGAGCAGCAGCAAGAGGCCAGGTAAGGTGCCCTGGGGTCACTGGGTCTTCCCTAGATCCAGTGTCAAACCCTTATGTCTCTCAGTATCACTACTCTTTGTCAGGAAGAGTAGTGGTAAGACAAGGGGTAATGGTTTTAAACTAGAAGAGGGGAGATATAGATTGGATATTAGGAAAAAATCTTTGCTGTGAGGGTGGTGAGGCACTGGAACAGGTTGCCCAGAGAAGCTGTGGCTGCCCCATCCCTGGAGGGGTTCAAGGCCAGGCTGGATGGGGCTTGGAGCCACCTGGTGTGGTGGGAGGTGTCCCTGCCCATGGCAGGGGGGTTGGAACTCAGTGATCTCTGAGGTCCCTTCCAACTCTAACCATTCTGTGATTCTATGATTCAGCTGCTTTATGTCCAGGAGCACTAAATGTATATATTTGAGCAATTGAATTGAGCCTAAGTGTCTGGCTTTTTGAGCTGGATGAAATTGGGTGAGGTCATGAAACCCAGTTTCTTACTTCACTCTGCAAAGACTCTCTTCTGATTTCAGGTCAATGAAGGTCCTGTTAACATTTTTGGTACTCACGGGGTCCATGGAAGGTACATACCTGATCAACTGGTCTTGCTTTGATCTCAGCTGCCTGGAATTTAGGTGTTTATCCAGGGAAGGTACATACCTGATCAACTGGACTTACTTTGACCTCAGTTGGATGAAACTGAGGCATTTCTAGGAAGCAGCCTTATTTCTGGATATTTTGCCGCTCACTGGAGTCACCAGTTTCATGTTTCTAACATATCTCTGGTTGTCTCCTCCAACCAGCATCTTTGTGGGAAGAGAAGAGCAGGCTATGGCAGCTTGCAGTTAAAATGAGGAATCTGTACGTTGTATCATGATATTGTGGTGGCACAGAGGAAAGACAGTTGTACAACAAACTCCTGTTTTGAACCTTACAGAAAAATCTTTGGAAGTCTCCAGTTTTTATGTGATTTGACAGTGTCCAAAGCCATTGGGTGAATGCAAAGCCATTAGGCAGGACTCTCCTGGTATCAGCAGCCTTGTGCAGTTAGGTGGCCATAAATAGCAAGGTGTTGGGTGTCAATGTCTGTTTGGTAACCTGTCCAGCTAAAGTTTGTGAAGCTGGGGCTTCTTCTCATCTACCTTCATGCTGCCAAGGTTTCTGGCACCACTGATTTCCAGTGTCAGCTCCATCCCTCCCACTCACACTATTTTGAGTGTCTGATCAGATGGAGACTGGGCAAAGGCTGATCAATGACCACCTACTGCAGGAATGGAAGTCCCAACAATATGAGGGTGACGAGGCAAGTTTTGAAGGCAAAATACTGCCAAGAAACAAGAAACTGGCCAAAAGACAGGCTAATCTGAAGTCTGTGAGGGATGAGGGCTGAAGTGTTTTCACCCCCAAACCCTAGTGGGAACGGACTTAGAATAACTAGCCATTGCCAGCCTCTCACCCTTCTAACTTCCAGTTTAGGGAAGAAAACACCCAAAAACCATTTGTTCGCTGTATTTTGTGTAATGAATCAATTAATGAATGAGCCAGAGAGGTGATGTGTCCCACGCTGTGCTCTATAAAACACTCATCTCTCCAATTGTGAGCTGCCTGGCATTTGGTCTCGCGGATAGGGAAAGCAATTTCCTCGTATTGACACTCCTGAAAACCTCTGCAACAAAAGGGGGAAACCACTAGGAGGAAGGAGAAAGTCTCAGCGGTGAGCAGATGCTGATCCATTAAAAATGCCAAATGTGAAAAGACTTCTTTTTAAAAAAAAAAAACCTAAACACTTGAAATATCCTTAGTTTCACTGAAGGGAAGGCAGCTGCTGATTTCTTCCTTGATCTCTGGGAAAATGGCATATTTACCCCAAGCATATGCAAATTTTTCCACGTAGCCTGGGAGTGAAGCACATTCTTCTCATGCGAAGAAACCATTGTTATATTTCTCTCATTTACTGCAGGAAGGAGGAGGAAAAGAAAGAGATCGAGTCATTATTTACTTGGTGAAAAGCCTTTGTTACTTTTTTGGGTATCAGTTAATTACCGGTGAGCTAATCAACTTACACCTCAGCCAAACTCTTTCCTTTAACAAGTCATTAATAAAGGAGATTGCTCAGACAGTTCAAATTGACTTTATTAGCGTAGCTTGGGTATTTCAGACCCATTATCTAAAAAGGAGATAAAAAGAAATTCGTGGTTTCAGCCAAATTGACCAAAACCAGATTGACAAATGGCCCTTCCTCCAAAAAGAAAGGAGAGGTTGAGATAAGGAGATTTAGGAGTTTAGAATGAACTAAATGACTTTAATTAAGTATTAATACTAAAATTAAAGTAAGAAGAAAATGATGAAATAGATCCAGTATATACAAAACCATGTCAAGCTCCCAGGATGACGATCACGTCACCAGGAGGCATCAGGAAGAGTTTCAGACTGGACTCGGTGATCGATAGGATTTGGATTCCAGCTCTGGAGTCAGGAATGCTCAGATCAGGATCAAAGGCAAACGAACAGGCAGGGTCTTCCTTGGACATTGGCCATTGAAGAAAGAGATTTGACCCTTTGATCCCTCAGCTTTTATGCTGAGCGTGATGCAGATGGGATGGAATACCCCTGTTGGTCAGTTTTGGGTCACCTGTCCTGTCTGTTCCTCCCTACAGGTGCGACCCCTCTATGCTTTTCCATTTCCTACCCTCCAGCAGAGCAAATAACAAAATTACCTGACCTTGGTTGTTCTAGCAAAAAGTATAAGCAAGGGCTTCTCTGTACACCATTCCTTGGATAATCAGGGCTTATCACTGGGAGAGTGAGCAGTTTTCTGAACAATGTGCAGTTAATTTCAGAGTTTAGTTAGTTAGAAGAGGCCCAGCTAAGAAAGTAAAATTGTAAAACAGAAAACTGGTTTGTTTTACCTCAAACCAGGACAAGGAAACACAAGGAAATACAGTAATACATTTCCACTTACAGCTTTCTCCTGGGGTGGCTTGTGTCCCGTGGTTATTACTGCAGGAAACATTTGATGATCAGCCTCAATAGCAGAGCTCATTACTAGACACAGAACGAAAGTTTTCTGGAGCTTTTGTACTGCTGACCCTACTTTCTTGGTGGTATCAGCTCCTGAGGAGTTAGTCAGTTTGGCTTGGGTTGCAGAAAGCCATTGCTCCAGGCACCTCGGTGATGCCCTCCCACTTCATGAATTCATATGAAGGAGAGTTGGCTTCTGGGCATGGCAGTGTCCAGGTGTTTGACACACCAGTTATACCAAAACTGTAGACGACAGTGTGTCCATCTTAACACACTTTTCTGAAGAGTTTCATCCAGAAGTGTGATGTAATTATTTAATTAATTACAATGTGAATTGCCTAGTTACCACATATGAAGCTAAATCATGCGCGTGAATCATGTTCTGAATTCTGTCCACGTTAAGACACGGCTGCGATTGTAAGTCAGCGTGATCATAGAATCATGGAATGGTTTGGGTTGGAAGGGACCTTATAGATCATCTAGTTCCAACCCTCCCACCATGGGCAGGGACACCTCCCACCACAACAGGTTGCTCCAAGCCCCATCCAGCCTGGCCTTGAACACCTCCAGTGATGGGGCAGCCACAGCTTCTCTGGGCAACCTGTTCCAGTGCCTCACCACTCTCACAGGACAGAATTTCTTCTTGATATATAATCTGAATCTCCTCTCAGTTTAAAACCATTACCCCTCATCCTATGGCTCCCCTCCCTGACAAAGAGTCCCTGCCCAGCTTTCCTGGAGCCCCTTTAAGGGACTGGAAGGCCACTCCGAGGTCTTCTGGAGCCTTCTCTTCTCCAGGCTGAACACCCGCAACTATCTCAGCCTGTCCTTACAGCAGAGGTGCTCCAGCCCTCTAAGCATCTCTGTGGCCTCCTCTGGACCCACTCCAACAGGTCCGTGTCTCTCCTGTGCTGAGGCCCCAGAGCTGGAGGCAGCACTGCAGGGGGGGTCTTCCCAGAGCAGAGCAGAGGGGCAGAACCCTCCCGCTAGCTCTGCTGGTCACACCACTGGGGATGCAGCCCAGGATACAGTTGGCTTTCTGTGCTGTGAGCACACGTTGCCAGCTGATGTTGAACTTCATGTCCACCAACACCCCCAAGTCCTTCTCCTCATGGCTGCTCTCCCGTCATTCTCTGCCCAGACTGTGATATAATACTGAACTACTGTCTCAGGCAACCTCTCTGTACTGAGTGCTGAGCGTGGCAGCTGTGGACAGTCTGAATCACTCAATGGTTTTTGGAGTTCAAATGCCCTGGAAGGCGTGACCTAAAAGTTAGGCAACGCTAATACATGGTTTAAACTCGACAGAGTCTGTTTAGCACAAGTCATAAAGCACACTCTGTGACGCTGCGTGATTTCTGTGATCTGTCTTAATTGTTCTGTAGCTTTCTGGTAGAACCTGGAGTATGACTGTCTCAGGAAAGGGATACGGTGACTCTTTCTTGTAAGCTATACTTCAAAAACCAAGTTTAGGTTTGACTCACGTATAAAATAAGAAAAGGGGCCCTTCGAATAAGCACTGCTTGTCCAAGGGCTGGCCTTTCTCGAGGACCGTTGCTGAACAAGGTTGGGAGTCTGTACTAGTCTAACACTGAAATGCCTGTATCACCTCTGCTGTCCAAACCGTGTGCCTCATCCACCATCAGGTATGAATGAGACAGGTTAGGGGACTGCTGCTGATACTTGAGGGCAAGGGGAATAAAATTCATCAAGGCTCCAGCTCACATTGGCTGTTCTATCATGGCAGTTTTCCCAAAGACAGCTACGATGCGCTCAGAGGTCAGTGCCATACGTCAGCCCATTTGATCAAAGGCTAAGACGTCTTTCTGGATGAATGGGGGGGGATGAGAAGGGATGAGAGGGTGGGAAAGGACTCTTTACCAAGGAGTAGAGCCATTGGATGAGGGATAATGGTTTTACACTGAAAGAAGGGAGATTTAGATTAGATATCAGGAAGAAATTCTTTGCTGTGAGGATGGAGGCACTGGAACAGGTTGCCCAGAGAAGCTGTGGCTGCCCCATCCCTGGAGGGGTTCAAGGCCAGGCTGGATGGGGCTTTGAGCAACCTGGTCTGGTTGGAGGTGTCCCTGCCCAGGGCAGGGGATTTGAACTGGATGATCTTTAAGATCCCTTCCAACCCAAACCATTCTATGATTCTGCAATTCTATGAATTAATTTATTATTTTTTTAATTGCCATCAGAGCATGATGCTATATGCTATTCAGTGCTCCTGATATACCAGATCAAACCAGAAAGAGCTTAACACTTTCTTTCTTCTATTCCCCTTTTAAAAGGAGAGTTTCTACCCACTGCTTCCATTGCCAGAGCCTCTGCACTGTTCACATGACCGTCTCCATTTTTGAAGCCAATACTCTCTGAAGGCTTTGGAGGCCAGACTGCTAATCTCTTGACAAGCAAGTGTGTTTCTTGACTGTGTGATTGGTGTTGGCCCATCGCCCTCAACGGCTTGGCCCTCTGACAACTGGCAGTGATTTTCTGACGGCTGGAGCCCCAGTCACATGCCCCCTGACAGCAGCAGAATAATATTTTCATGCCTGCGATAATGGCAAATGCGTTTGGAAAGCTCATGAATAAAATTCCCTTCTCTGTCTCTTTTTATAACTCTGACATGCTTTTCTGTTGCCCAGTTTCTCCTCGTTCTTTTTTTTTTAAAAAAAAAAAAAAAAGAAAAAAAAAACCACGTTATTTTTCCCACTCTATTATTATTCCTCGTGTTATCGGAGTGGCAGAGACAGACACTTCTAATTTCTTCCCTGCTCGAGGCTCAATGCGCTTTCTTTTGGTCTTTGAGCAATATTCCCCAGATAGTGTTGGCAGGAGGCTGAGTCCTGTGTGAAACTGCCACCCGGAGCCCCTCTTATTTTGCTCCTGCCGGCTTCTAACAATGCCGGTTCCGTCTTCCATCGCCCGCGCTTGCCAGCTCTGATATTTATTTTCCAAACATGCCTTTGACTCTTTTGTGTTTTCTCAGGAAGGTTTGGGCTTGGTTCCACAAGCCTAATTCAAAAGCACGGAGAGGAACCTGGGGTACAGGGCGTGCAGGGGAAAAGGGGAGCCACGGTGTAAAAGCTGATTTGTATTTTTGCTTTTAGCTCATGGAAAGTGTGGTTTGCCCTCAGCTGGGCAGGAGGAGGTGGCTGGGGCTTAAGGCTCAGCTACGTGTTGGAGCAGGAGTGGAGGAAGCAGAGCCTGGGGATTTTCTTAATGGGACTTCGTTATTATCCCAGAGAAACTGGTTGTAGGAGGGAGGGGATTGCCGCCAGCATGCGGGAAACCTCCTGTTTCAGCCATCTGGGTTGAAAGATTAATGTCTCATTCTCTAGGGGTTCTAGTAAGACAGGAAAATAGATTATCTTGCTGTTTACAATACCCCCCTCAAAATTGAACCTGCGTCACTGAAGGAACAGTCCTACTTCTTTTTCAAAGGTGGGACGATGCCGCATGAACCAAGTAGGTATGGTTGTGCGTAACAGCCCCCTACCCTGGCCTTATTCCATAATAATGTGTTTGAGGATTGTATTGCTTTAGCCGTGGTCAGTGGTGCTTAACTGGTCTGGCTCCAAGACTGAAGCAGTTCCTGAGCTGTGCTTGCTCTCTGAAAAGAGAACTCAGCCTCATAAGTTTCACAGTGTGGGCACTTCCCTGGCTCTGAGCCTGCCTACAGCAGAAGTTCAGAACTTCCATGCTGTGTTTAGGAATAGCCGAGATGAGAAAACCACTCCCTTGACATTTCCCATGTCCTCTGGGTAATGAGACCAAGAGCTGGGACCTTGTCATGGTTTAACCCTAGCCAGCAACTAAGCACAGTGCAGGTGCTCACTCACTCCCCGAGGTGGGATGGGGGAGAGAATCAGAGAGAAAAAGTGAGAAAATTCATGGGTTGAGATAAAAACAGTTATAGGTAAAGCAAAAGCCATGTGTGCAAGCAAAGAAAAACAAGGAATGCAAGCTGGAGTTGTTCAGCGTGGAGAAGAGAAATCTTTGGGGATACCTTATAGCAGCCTTCCAGTATCTGAAGGGCACCTACAAGAAATCTTGAGAGGAACTTTTTGCACGGGCATGTAGGGATAGAACAAGGGGTAGTGGGTTCAAACTAGAAGAGTAGGGATTTAGGTTAGATATTATGAAGAAATTCTTGGCTGTGAGGGTGGTGAGGCACTGGAACAGGAGCAGAGAAGCTGTGGTTGCCCCATCCCTGGAGGGGTTCAAGGCCAGGCTGGATGGGTCTTGGAGCAACCTGGTGTGGTGGGAGGTGTCCCTGCCCATGGCAGGGGGGTTGGAACTGGATGGTCTTTAAGGTCCCTTCCAACCCCGACCATTCTATGATTCATCCACTGCATCTCATCAGCAGGCAGGGACAGCCATCTCCAGGGAAGCAGGACTCCAAGCGCATAACCGTTACTTGGGGAGACAAACACTGAATGGCCCCCTACCACCACCCACCCCCTTCCTTCTTCTTCCCCCAGCTTTTTTATTGCTGATCATGCCATCATATGATACGGAATATCCCTTTGGACTGTGGGCATCTGCTGTCCTGACTGTTTCCTCCCAACTTCTTATGCCCACCCTGGCCTCCTCACTGTTGGCGTGGTGTGAGGAGCAGAAGAGGCCTTGAATCCGAGCAAGCCCCACTCAGCAGTAAAACATCCCTGTGTTGTCAATGCTATTTCCAGCACAAATCCACAACGTAGCCCCATACGAACTACTAGGAGGAAAAATAACTTTACCCCAGCCAACACCAGCACAGACCTGTATGACTACACCCAACGTGGGCTCTAGCCTTCCTTTCACAGCTGTGCCCCAGGCTGTGCACACATACGGGCATCAGCCTGGTCCTGAAAATAAGCTTAAATAGAACAGTTTTGGTTCTATGAATACAGCGGACAGGAGCAGCACAGTGGACATGAGACCTTCAGTTTTCCTCAATCCTGTTGCAAAGGAGATCCACAACTGGAGGACGAAATTCCTTTTGCTCACGAAGAGCTGCCAAAAGTAGTTGGTTTAGGTGTTACCAGGATGACTTGGGTGTGGAACCACTGTAACAGAGAGGGACATGAGGCTCCTGCATTGAGTGAGCTCTTCTGGGCTTGGCTGTGGATGGCTTTCATCTTTCTGCTGCTTAGTAGGGCCACTAGTTCCTGCTGGCTTGTGCTGGTGAGGGAGGAAAGTAGATGGCTTTCAGTCCCATCTGAGTCTAGGTCAGACTTGAGAGCACTTCCATGCAAGTAGGACCTCTTTTCCTGGGGTTTCTGAGAAAAACCTGCAGGGTCCTGTAGCCAGAGCTCTCCCAGAGGCAGGAATATCCTTTTTGGAAGTGTTTGGGGGAACTCCAGCAGAACAGCTTCTTTTGAAGGCAAGGAAATTGCTGCAGCTACCTGTTCAGCCAGGTGGGCGAGCTGAAACAAGTGGCTCCCTGGAGCTCCGATCATTGTTCTCAGAAGTGTAGTTCAGACAAGCTTCTGTTCTGTGCCACTTGGGTGTCTCAAATTAGGGAAAATACCCTGCATTTTCCTCCCATGGCTGAACTGTGCTGCCACAGGGGATCCCACATTATTTTGTACAGAGACTCTCACATGGGCTCTCTTTTAAAACACTCAGAGTTCCCTCAAGGGTGTTTTAATGGGGCATTTGTGAAACATCCTCTGGAGAATTTACTGGTGGTCCAGGAGGATGATCTGGCATCATCAGGGGGTTGATCCACCTTGGTTTGGATCATAGAATCATAGAACCATAGAATGGTTAGAGTTGGAAGGGACATTAGAGATCATCACCTTAAAGTTTCAACCCCCCTGCCATGGGCAGGGACACCTCCCACTAGGGCAGGTTCCTCCAAGCCCCATCCAGCCTGGCTTTGAACATTTCCAGGGATGGGGCAGCCACAGCTTCTCTGGGCAACCTGTTCCAGTGCCTCACCACCCTCACAGCAAAGAAGTTCTTCCTAATATCCAATCTAAATATCCTCTCTTCCAATTTAAAGTCATTACCCCTTGTCCTGTCACTCCACTTCTTGACAAAGAGTCCCTCCCCAGCTTTCCTGGAGCTCCCTTCAGATCTCCCTGGAGCCTTCTCTTCTCCAGGCTGAACAGCCCCAGCTCCCTCAGCCTGTCTTCATAGGAGAGGTACAGCATTAGGTACTGGGTTGCTGTAGGACGAAGCGGACCACATCCCAGTGCTCTCCTGGACTCTTGACATCGTAGTGCCACTGGCGTGTCCTGTCTTCTGTAAAGGTGTGATATGATCCAGTATTGCTGTTGGTAGCAGCTTTGTACTGAGTATGCAAGGCCTCAGGGCTGAGCCTTGCCAAGTTTTCTGTTCGAACATTTTTTACCTGCCTAAGCTTTCTTTCATTTGGTTTAGCTGTGACAGCGATTCCTCTGATTTAACAGGTGTCTACGCCTGATTTGCTGTACTTCTGTATAACCGTAGTTTACATGAGTAGCAGTAACAAACAGTTTTTCTATAAAAAATAAGACACATCTCTGACAATGATGTGGTATAGAGAAACACAGGGCTGGTGGGATAATAGAGACCTTGGGAAGTGAAGGTAGAGGATGCGGCGCTGAGGAATGCAGGTCATGGTATGAGAGAAGATGGGACATGGATTGGCACTGGAGACCTCATGGCTATAGACAAGCCACCCCTGGGTAGTTACAGAAATGGAGACCTGGATCTGGGCAAAAGTAATTTTAGAGGTAACAAAGAAAACATAGAAATAATATTTAAGACAGATAACCCATTCCACCAGTACAGGTTGGGGACTGACCTTCTGGAGAGCAGTTCTGAGGAAAAAGACCTGGGAGTCCTGGTGGACAACAGGATCACATGAGCCAACAATGTGCCCTTGTGGCCAAGAAGGCCAATAGCATGCTGGGGGGCATCAAGAAGAGTGTGACGAGCTGGTAGAAGGAGGACATCCTGTCCCTCTTACCTGCCTTGGTGTGGTCCCATCTGTGTCCAGTTCTGGGCTCAAGAAGGTTCAAGGACAGGGAAGTGTTAGAGAGGGTACAGCAGAGGACCACAAAGATGACGAGGGGCCTGGATCATCACTCTGATGAGGAAAGGCTGAGGGACTCTGGTCCTTTTAGCCTGGAGAAGAGAAGGCTGAGGGGGGATCTCATCAGCGCTTATAAATACTTAAAGGATGGGTGTCAGGAGGAAGGTGCCAGGTTTTTTTCAGTGGTGCCTAGTGACAGGACAAGAGGTCATGGGCACAAACTTGAGCATAGGAAGTTCCATCTAAACATGAGGAGGAACTTCTTCACTTAGAGGGTGGTAGAGCCCTGGAAGAGGCTGCCCAGAGAGGTGGTGGAGTCTCCATCTCCGGAGACATTCAAAACCCACCTGGACATGTTCCTGTGCACCAGGTGGACCTGGTTTGGTAGGGGGGTTGGACTGGATGATCTCCAGAGGTCCCTTCCAACCCCACATCATTCTTTGATTTCTGTGATAACATATATAAGTTTGGATGTAACCTGGAGCTCTAGACTCATGGAGAAAGACAAAGGTGTAAAGGCATATTAACAAGTATATAAAGATGACCTCAGGTGGATTTTAGAGTGAGGAAGGATAAACCAGTAACAAACTGCATATTCTTCCCCATGAGGGGCACCAATGGCTGATGACTTGTGGTGTTACCCTCCCCAGCATTCCAGAGTTACTGGTTTTAAGACCCAATGGAGCCTAACACCAGAAAAAGGGCTAGAAACTAAACTAATGCAATTTTAATTGTATTATGCCTCTTAGTCATACATAGTCATACAATTATCTGTGTAAAATTACTCTGTGGAATTAGTATTCGTTCTTTTTCTCTAATAAGACTAATAATAGTTCTTGCAATTAAGAGTTTTCAGTTGTACTAACAGTAAATTTTTGGCTTTACCTACATATATGGTGTGCTTCCTCTTTTCCCTTTGCACAGTATTTGGATTATAAGACTTCAGAGGCTGAATGTTTTGGATGAAATTCAAATATCTACAGAGCAGGTATTGCCATCCGAGCTGGTTGCCACAGAGGCTCATTATTGTCAGCAGAGAGTATAATTTAATCCTAAAGCAGAAGACTAAAAAGGGGTCAGATTAATCATGCTGTAAGGCTGTCTCCTTTTTTTTCGTGTTCATTATACACAGAACCCAGGCTGACTAGCTTAGGTGGAATTAGTTTATGACTTCAGATGTCTTGAGATTATGTGGATCCAGCCCAGATGTGCACGCTTTTCGACTTCACACAATTTTGTCTGCAGCCCTGAGGGATCCTTAGCGCAGATGATCCTGGAAACCCTTCCTAGAAGGAATCATTGATCGTGTTGTGGTGCTACCAGGGTTGAGGGGACACGCAGAAGCAGCTGACCGGGCAGCTGATAAGTGGAGTCAGGTTCCTTTTGGGAAGCTAGGATTTCCTCAAGGTTTCCTCAAGCCAACACCAGAGCATGGTCTTGTATTTAAATAAGGGAATTTGGATGCGAGTGCAGTCTGCGGCTGACAGCCCGAGCAGCGAAGGCATAGCTGTGCCGGTGAACCACAGCGACAGCTACGCTTCCATTCAGTTGCCTAATACCAGCCTGAATTTGTCAGCATGTCTTTTCAGTTAGTTATCTCATCTGAGGCACCTAAAAAGACCTGAGACCTAGAAAACGCTATTCCCTTCCAAGACCATTGACTCACTGATGTTACAGGGAGCTGCCACATCAACAAACCAGCTTGTCTGTGCTAATGCAGTTCCAGGGAAGGACGAGCATACGAGTGTGTCTAGGCTGGAGCTCAGGCTTTGAAGATCATCTCCTGCCTGTCTGAAACACGTCTCACTGAACATACCATCCCTCACTGTTCATTTACTCTATTTACTCTCCTTGCTGGCTGGTGAGACCTGATGACCTGACCCTGGACTGATGCAGAGCTTACAGCTGTTCTCCAGGGCCCTGATTTACAGATTCACAGAGTTATAGAATCATTTAAGTTGGAAAAGAATCATAGATAGAAGTATAGAATCATTTAGGTTGGGAAAGATCACTGAGCCCTTAAGATTATTGAATCCAACCACTAACCAAACACTGCCAAAACCACCACTAAGCCACCACTGACCACCACTGGTCCCTCAGCAGCACCATGGCTACCTGTATTTTAAACACCTCCAGGGATGGTGACTTCACCACTTCCCTGGAAAGCCTGTTCCAATGCTTTACAACCTTTTCCATGAAGAAATTTTCCCTGCTATCCAGTTGAAACCTCCCCTGGCACAACTTGAGGCCATCTCCTCTTGTCCTGTCATTTGTTAGTTGTGAAAATCAGAGTGTATCTTTCATGCTGGGACTCCCAAGTGCCTTGTGAGAAGAAAATATTTCAGGAGGCCATATTTCAGCATGCATAGATGGTGTAGAGAGAGTTCAGTCAGAGGTCAGGCTTTGAATCCTGGCATCTTCTGCATCTCAGGACATTTTCCATGTCCCAAGACATCTTCCACATCTCTGCAACCCTCGTTTCTTCATGAGGCTGTGGTTCTGCATTCCTCTTGCCATTCATCAGCCCTTCTTGGTGTAGGGCTGGCATCAAGTAGGAGCTCTCAAGATGGCTTACATTTTCCATGTGTGTTACCCTGTGGGTGGAGAACACGTCCCAGTGCCCTGGGACTGAAAATGACCCTCCTGAACATCTCCCAGTGCAGTCAGGGCAGGGGGAACCTAAAGGCCTTTCCTCTAAGAGAGTTTCTTTACATGAAAAGGCGGCTGTTCACTGAAACAGGAAAGCCTACAATTTTTTCCACTGTTTTTTAATTTGAAATTGAAATTTGCTGCGGAGAGCAGCCATTTCGCAGTGCAGCCTGTGTTAATCAATTGTCCCACATAGCGCTTTTTAATTAAACAGACAACTGGAGTGAATTAGGGCAGGGACAGATGCACAGGGAAATTTGGGTTGCAGATGATCGTGGGGTGATGCAGTGAACGCTGGCAGTTGGGATCTCTCAAGTCTGTTGCTATCTCAGCCACAAAACCTTCTGTATGACCTTGGGCACGTTTGTAGCCTTGAATCTTTACGTATCCCTCCCCTCCACAATGTATAGGTCTTCGGGACAGGGCTCTGCCTGTAACTTTATGTGGTACCTTCTCGTTAGGGGCTGAATTGGGGCTTGGGGCTGCTGCAGTGGTACAAAGAGATTTTGTGAGAATGCTGTAACACTGCAACTGTTAGAAATAGTCTGTTTGCAGGTAGGAGGTAGTCACCGAAAAGCTCTCCTTTAGGAGGTGAGGGGTCTGGAACACAAATCTTATGAGGAGAGGCTGAGGGAGCTGGGGTTATTCAGCCTGNTCAGGGATATGGCTTAGTGTTGGGTGGTGTGGTGTGGTGTTTATGGTTGTTGGGTTTTTTTTTGTTTTTTTTTTTTTTTTCCCCCCATTGGTTGGACTAGATGATCTTAAAAGGTCCCTTCCAACCTAGGTGATTCTGTGATTCTGTGATAAAACACACTGAATCAGATCGGCTCGTGGTTTAAATCCACTCAGGATTAATTGATCTCGACCCTTCTGCTTCAGAGCTGTTTATTTAGTCCATCTTTGCTCGGAGCTAACTGGGAATGTGCTTTTGCCTGCACCAGGTCTAAAACTGGTTAGTGGTAAACACAAAACAGTTGCCAATAGGAGCGTTTCAGCAAGAAATGCCCTGTGTTGGGTAGGACAGGACTCCTTGTGAAGGTGGTCATATTAACGATGTGATACTGCTGGAGTGTTTATCCATTATTAGACTTCAGTCTGTGAATCCTAAAGTTGATATGGGCTCCTGAACCAACATTTACTAATATAAAATTGAAAAAAAAATTCTTAGAACTGTTTTTTATTTGCACTGAAGGCCAGTGTTTACACCTAAGCTCAGTTTTACTAAGCTGGTCAATGTAGACTCATAGAACTGTTTATGTTGGAAAAGACCTTCCAAGATCATAGAGTCTAACCACATCCCTCAGCACCAGATCTACATGACTTTCAAACACCTCCAGGGATGGTAACTGAACCTCTTCCCTGGGCAGCCTGTATACAGGTAGTTCCTGCTGCCAAAAGTGTCTGATTTGACAGAAGAGACATCAGTGAGGGCACAGGACCTTGGTGGAGATAGGGTTATCTGCCCGTTGCACTACACAGCAAATCAAGTGAACAAATGACCAGAGCTTTTGTCTCTCATGCCCAGTCTCATCCAACCAATGGCACGTGTTCTTCTCCATGTTTCTTATCCTTCTTCTTCAGTTGTGCTTTCAGGATGGTTTGTTGGTGGCCACCACGTGAGCCGCAGCTCCTGGGACAGTTCTTCTCACTCTGCCACCTTAATCTTAGAGGATTTCACATCTCAATGTCCCAAGTTGCAGAAAAGATGGGTGAACTGGGGTTTTGCTTCCTACCGTGTTTCAACTCAACAAGGGTGGCTGAAGCCACTTACTGGTTCTAATCTCCAGCCCTGCTTCTCTTTGCTAGATTAAAACACGAGTAAATTCTGTAGGCCTTTTCTTTTTCTTCCCCCATAAGAGGCGCAGCAACTTCTCATTTTCCAACCTGGTTGTTTATTTGTTTTTACAGCCAAGCCAGTTAGAAATACACTTAAAAATTTTGTCTGAGAGTCCTCTGTATTCACACAATCCCAAAAGCTGGGACCGCCTCCCCTCACCCCCACCCCGGGCCCCTTCCAGCCCTGCCTCCTCATCTTCCTGCAGCGTAGGATGCACAGTAGCATAGAGGAAGGTGAAAACAGTGAAAAGCTCAATAGATGGTGATTTGGTGACTCATATTTGATGAATGCCTCACAACCAGCTTTACATAGGACTGCAGTTGCTTCGCTCTGCTTTGCATCAGAGCCAGAGACCGAGGTCCCTTCTGCTTTGTGGCAGCAACGCTCCCAGTGCCGAGTGTTGTGCTTTGTGAATCCAGGCGTATCAAGAGACAACTGCCTTTTGCTATTTGCAGCACGTAAAAATCAATATGCCACTTACACATCTTCTCTGACTGTCATCCCAGACACTCCTGCTCCGCTATTACGTTTACCTCCTTCAAGCAGAACGCTGTCTGTTTTCTGCGTGAACGTGAGAAATGCTCTATTATTATGGCCCCATCTAAATTACAGCTGCAAGAGAAGGATTTATGAAGAATATTGCAGGATGGGTGGCTCATCAAAACAGAGTACTGGTCCCCCGTGAGCAGGAATATCCTATCTCCACAGCCCTAACCTTTTACTGAGAACCAAATTTTGACCATACACCTCAACTGTGAGGTGTTTGTAGAACTCTGTCTTGGAGGTATGGTGGAACAGGTGAGGACAAGAGAAGAGCCAAGAGCCAAGAATCTCACATACAGACCTGTCCTACCTGATTCTGCCATACAGTGGACTATTTTGGGGCTGAAGAGGCAAGCTGTTGTGCACAATATATAAAAGACACCATGGCCTTGAGGACCATGGTCTTAAAAATAGGATAGAGTGGAGAGATGCATGGAAAAGGAGCAAAGGAGAGAAGAGATGGTTGAGGAAATGATTGAGAATGCCTTTGGAGAATGAGCTGCTTTGGAGCAACCAATGGCCAAAGCAGCACATGTAGACACCTAGTTTAGATATCTGAATCTTGAAACAAGAAAATCTTGGAAGAGAAAATGCTATGGGACACACAAGGCTCAGATGCCAGGTCTCCATGGTATATTGTGGAAACAAAGATACCTCTGAAATGGGAGGGCAGGCAGGCAGTAGAGAATGGGAGCAACTATGCCAGGTAGTGAGCAAAATCCCCTGCTTTCTGGGATAGATGCATCACACTGTGGTCTACCTCACATGGCCCATGGAGCCCAGGTCCTCTTCCAAACTGGAGTAGACAGGGAGGCTGTTACTTTCTTGCAAGCATTTATCTACTGATCAGGTGGTGAGAAACACCTCGAAAAGCCAGAGGTTCAACTCCATCCTCTTCCAGCAAGGATTTCTACCTGGACCTGGGAATTCTGCCAACCAACAACCTGCTGGTCCCAGGAATGGGGTGCAAGTGGTCCACCCTCCCAGCAATTCAGCAGTCAAGCACTGTATTGAAACAGTCCCAAATCCTTGCTGGGATGATGGACTCACCCTAACAAGCCTGGTCTGACTCTCCCTGGGTATGGCAGGAGCCTTTGTACTCTTCTTCATCCTTCACTCTCTTGGCTGGGTAGATGACACCCACCCCACCTCAGTGCTTGTTCTGATTGCAATAAAAGGTGCGGGGTTTGCTTCTTTCCCTCGTTTCATTGCCCCATGGAGGCTCAAAGGAGACCTCGGGGTTTCTCCAGCAGCTCTTCTCTGCTCTCAGCTATGCCTCCTCTGCAGTCCTAGCCATGGTGAAGGCTGGCTCTGAGACCACCCCGGCTCCTTCTGGGGGAAAGTGCCAGCAGATGGTGCTCTAAGACCCCAAATTTAGCTCTTCTGCCCCACATCCCGGCGCAGGGGCACCTTGGCCCAAACAGCCCACAGCACTCTCTCTGCGCAGACCTTTCCCACCCTGGGCTGCACTGTGAAATATCTGTAGGGTCAAATGCTCAAGACAAAATTCCAGTTATGCATGTTTTAATGTCTTCTAGCTCCATCCATCACCCAGGGCCTTTCATACCAGGAGTATTTTTCCTTGGTGGGGCATATTTCCAAGCTATGTTTAAAGTTATATTAACTTATTTCATCGAAATTGATCTGTCCTGGAGAAGTTCAACTAATTCTTTCCTCTAACTTACTCATAAAAACAATGTGGCCCACATCTTATGTGCATATCCTTGTGCCACATTGACGTGAGGACAGTGCTTGGATGAGGCAGTCCAGCTCAGAGATGTTCCCAGCAATCCTCAGAGATAGACAAAGCTGTTTTCTGATAAAAAAAGACGAATTTGAAGGCTAAAAAAGTGGTTCAGCTGATGACAATATACCCTGGACTCAGGCAAAAAAAGGCAGTGCTGAGGAGAGTGAGTTATTGCTGTGCTCTGTAGTTTACGGGAGAAGTAAGGTCTGTGTTTACAGAGCAAGAAGAAGAGAGTAAGAAAGTGCTTTTAAGCTGTCAGCTATTTATGTCCCTTGCTTGTTTAATTATGGACTAAATATGACAGTGGTAGAGACCAGAGAGTGTGAGTGCTTGATGCCTTGGCATGACAGCAGTGTAGAGACTTTAAATTTGTGCTGCACTACTGTTTGCTTTACAGCAGTGATTTTTGAGGAAGCGATAGCAAGAGGGGAAGGTTTCATAGACCCAAAGAATGGTTTGGGTTGGACGGCACCTTAAAGATCATCCAATTCCAACCCCCTGCCATGGGCAGGGTCACCTCCCCAGTTGCTCCAAGCCCCATCCAGCCTGGGTTACCTGGGGCATGGTTGCTTGGGTGTTGGGGCTGGGAGCTCAGAGAGTGAGTTTTGTGCCCTTGCAGCTTCTGAGTCCATTTGTTCAATACCTGCTCTGAACACATTTATCATTTTCTGGGGGAACCCCCAAACTCTCATTTCAGCAACAACTTTTCCTTGCTGGAAACCAAGCTGGTGATACTCACCCAAGAAAAGCCAATGTTTTCTCCAAAACTCACAACTGGTTTTCCCGGCCAAATCTACAGAAATCCCTTTCCCCCACCAAAATGCAGCTGTCTCTGTGATAAAACACAGCAGGGGTTTAACGCCGTGCAAGAAGACTCCCGTGTCCTACTGGAACCGTAAGGAATTTGGGTTAGCAGGGTATAATTACCAGAACTGAAGTTTGGTGGTGTGACTACGGCTAACATCCTCTCACTCCAGAAAATTGCTGTGAAGGATTTTAGTTGAACATGAGTTCCTGAGTCCCATCCTGGAGATGGCAGCTCCCACAGCAGCTGTGGCATCTGTCGTGGGAGGAGGAAGGTGCTGGAAACGTGGCTCAGGAAGCCCTGTGATCCTCCTGCACCTTTGCTTTTGGGAAGAGCCTAGGTGAAGAAACAAGCAATTTGATAGAAAACTGAGAAAATTCGCCAGTAATGAGATAGCTGTCAACACTCCCCGTGGATACCCTCACAACAGCAGAATTATTTATAGACAGAAGTGCCTGAGAACTTATTTTCTTTGACACCGTGGCCGTGGCAGAGTAACGGATAGCTCTACAGGATGGGTTTTCAAAACCACTCAATTAGGAGCAATGAGGTGCAAAATTACATGTGCAAGGAAATGGAAACGTAGATGTTTGAGATGGAAAGGGCCTGGTGGACCTGCCAGCACCACCCCATTCCCTTACAGGGCAGAAAGAGAGCTCTTTTCTAAGCACCCTTGTGTAAAATTGTTCTTTTTTATGGATGTTTTTGAACGCATCACTATATGTGGACCCTGAAAACCAGACACGATTGGGTTATTGTTTGCTGCATTGTGTGTAAAAATCCTTGTGTATTCAGGGAAATCAGTTTCCTTCTCTGCAGAGGAAGAAAGTTAGAAAGAACCAAATTTGAAGTGGAGTTGCCATTTTGATTCCTTCCTTGGGATAAGAATAAGGGTAGCTTTTCCCAAAAGGGCGTATCCATCTGAAGAGGTCAACAGATAGAGAGCTGACCAGAAATTCCTCTCTTAGAAATGCAGCCAGCAAGCTCCCCTTATTTTTATTCTTCCTTGCCATTGCACAAAACTGAAAATAAAAGAAAAAAAGAAAAAAAAAAGCCTAAAAATTTGTGGTCTTCTCCTTGGATAAGGGAACGTTTTCCTCAGGGATGGACAGGAAGATTTTATTTTACTGCTAAATAATTCTTTGTCAGACTGGACGGGTGTTTACTGGCCTTTGGGATTTTGAGGGATCCAAGCTTTCTGATCACATTCAGTCGCTGGAAAAAACATCCCTTCAGTTCTGCTTTTTTCTGATTACAGATGAACTTTGGTCCTGCGAGGAGAGTGCAGCTCACTGCTTATTTCAGATGTTCTTGAGGCTTGTGCTTGTCTTTATCCAGGATGTCTCTTTTGCTGAATTAATTTAAGGAGAAAGAAAGGAGGAAAAGTGGGACCCAATAAACTGCTTTCAGTAGAGACATCTCCTTTGCTGTGCTGTAGCAGAAGGTGATGTTATTTCACAGAATAAAGGGGCAACCACCTATTACGGGTCATAAAGATGTTCTGGTTGTTATTAAGAACAAATTGCAGCTGCAATGATTTGAATGGCAAAGGTCTCCAAATGCAATCAGCTGGCTCATTGGGTCACCATGAGCATCGTCTGCTGCGGTCTGCCTTGCTCCTCTCCGTGTTCCTTCTTTGCCTTCTACTTTCTTGATACATCTTCTTTCGTAATCTATACATGTGACACAGAAGTCCTTACCAGGATTATTCCTGTTTGCAGTAACAACACTGGGGGTTAATCAGCCAGGCAAAATCTAGCCAACGAGTGCCAGAGAACCAAGTATAGGCATTTGATCACATTTTGAAGCTTCAGGCTTAGGAGCCAGCTGTGGTCCAACAGGCAGGAAAGAGAATCGTAGAAAGGTTGGAGCTGGAAGGGACCTTAAAGATGATCTAGTTCCAACCCTCCTGCCATGGGCAGGGACACCTCCCACCAGAACAGGTTGCTCCAAGCCCCATCCAGCCTGGCCTTGAACACCTCCAGGGATGGGGCAGCTACAGCTTCTCTCTGGGCAATCTGGGCCAGTGCCTCACCATCCTCACAGGAAAGAATTTCTTCCTGATGTCTAATCTAAATCTCACATTTTCAGTTTAAAACTGTTACCCTTCATCCAATCACTCCACTCCCTGATCAAGAGTCCCTCTCCAGCTTTCCTGGAAGCTCCTTTAGGTACTGGAAGGGGTTCTAAGGTCTCCCTGGAGCCTTCTCTTCTCCAGGCTGAACAGCCCCAGCTCCCTCAGCCTGTCCTCATAGGAGAGGACCTCCAACCCTCAAATCATCTTTATGGCCTCCTCTGGACCCACTCCAACAAGTCCATGTCCTTCCTGTGCTCAGGACTCCAGAGCTGCATGCAGTACTCCAGGTGGGGTCTCACCAAAGCGGAGTAGAGGGGTAGAATCAAGTCCCTCAACCTGCTGGCCACACTTCTTTTGTTGCAGCTCAGTATGTGGTCCAGGAGAGGTCTGAGTGTTATCTTCTACTCTTTTGGTGAGCGTTTCTGAGCCCTTGGGCAGGTGGGATAAGCAGCAGATCTGCAGTTTGAGCACTGGCTGTGTTTTGTGTGGTTGGTCTCTTTTTTCCTGACCCTACTCAGCATCCTTGTGTTGCTATACACAAGCTGCATCCATCACAGGGTGGGATTGACTTCACTTTCCCTCACACATCTGAATGCAAACACCTCCTTTTGATTGAGTCACTCTCAGCTCATGTTTTTAGTCACAGAAGAGAAATCGCCACTACTACAGCATTTCTCCAACCTATTTTAGGTGCCTGCTTTAGGACAAGTCAGATGATGCATCATGCCTCTAAAATAAAACAAGACAACTCCTTGCTGACTTGAGTTGCTCCTGCCAATTGTAAAGGATTGAGATACAGCCCCACTAAAACTTCTCTGAACCTCATGTGCCGAATCAGCAAAAGGATTTTTCCCCAAGCCTTTAAGAATGTAGACAAAGATCAATTTAAAACAGCTATTAGCATCAGATGTATTGGAGAGTCCTTTGATTTTCTCTCAAGGTCTCACTACCGTGTGGTCTACCAGGAGAGCAGTTTAATCATCTGGTTTGGAGATGCTTGTGAGTCCATGAGGCCTCCCCAAAGGGCCAGTGGGACGTAGAACCAAGAGGCTTAGCCATATCAGCTGTTGTACAAGAGTCTGTAGCTCAACAGGGACATTTGTCCAGTCCAAGTTGAAAACCACTGTCCGAGGACATGTCCTCTCCTGAGCTGTCGTGACATGTGTATTAAAGACAGTTGATGATGGCAAACCCTGTCCTTCATCATGATTCAGACTCAGGGGTGTTGGTTCTTGCTGTCGTTGCAGCTTTATACCCAGGTCACACTGATTTGTCCATCTGGGAGAACCATGGGTGGGGTGGTGGAGTGTCCTCCCCTATGCTTGATGCTAAAATGTGACGTGGACCACGTGCCCTGCCTGAACCATGGGCCACAACTCAGTGTGATTGGAGACTCCTGGCCCAGGGAGAATTTGTATCTGAGGCCAGTGGTAATAAAAGGGCAGCCAAAACCTCACTGGAGAAAATTCCTAATTTTAATCCCAATTTTTTCCCTTCTCTAATTTGCTGCTCTTGCCGCATCACCGGGGCAGACCCCAGGCTGGGGTAGGGGGCTGTGGGCAGGAAGAACCATCCCCCCAGGGAAGGCCCGAGCTCCAACCTCTGGGCTCCTGTGCTGGAGCTGGGTGGCACCACCGGGTTGGTCCACGTCCAGGTTCCCTGCCTCCTCTCCGCACCATCGCTCCCAAAAAATGAGCCGTGTTCAGCCATTAGGGATGCGGAGCGTGTTGGCGTGGAGGGAGTGCCATTCATCAAGGGGCTCTGGTCTCCACTCATTATGTGCCGGCTACAATGAATCAACATTAATGAGGCAATTTTTGGTCATTTCCACTTTGTATGCACAATAATTATTTTCCGCCCTTGCAAAATAGCCCCTAATTAAACTGATGGATTTCAGCAAAGTCTTGCGAGACTAAACCCTGTTCCTCTTTTATAGGGGCAGCGTGGCCTGTGAAATCCGTTGCGACCCAGCTCTGCAAAGCACAACAGAGTTTTCAAATGCCTCCCTTCGCGGGATTTTAATAGGCTGAACAAATGGAAACCTTTGGTGAAATCAAAGATAAAGAAAGAGGAGACACGTCTCTTTCTTGTGGAGAAAAAAACCCCTAACAACCAACCGCAACGATCCAGCCCAACCACCCAGCCTAATTCCTTTAAGTGCCCTAGGACAACGTGATATCAAACATGCAGGAGAACAAGATGAAACTCATTAATTCGCTCGAGTCAGAAACGCCTGCTCATGAAAATGCAGGCAGGAAACTGCTCTCTTTTTACAGGCTGAATTAAACAAGGGGTGACGTTTCCATGTGTTTCCCCCCTGCTCTATAAGCATCCCTGCTGTAAAGGGACCGCCTGAATGCGGCATCTCCAAGCCCTTGCGCCGCGCTAGAGTCCTGTTTCTTCTCAGCGATAGCTGTTGAACCCAAGGGAGGTCAAGAGCCTATTACCACCAGCCTTAAAGACAGCAATGCTCTTCGAGCAGCCTGGAGGAGCCTGTGTTTTAAAACTAAATGTTCTCACTGTCAAACTGTAGCTCCCGTCCTCGGAGCAAGTTCTTACAACAGCTTTGGAAAGGGTTGGTGCTTGTTGCGTGAGCAGATTACAACAACTCTGCTGAACCACAGCAGTTTCTTGCATGTAGGCTCATTGCCAGGCAGAAGCAGTGCTATTGGTCTGAATTTAGCTTGTGAGTGGAGAGGATGAACCTAAACTAGATTACCTCTCGTTATCTTTCACTATCCTCTCTTCCTGGAGAAGAGAGGGCTCCAAGGAGACTTTCTAGCAGCCTTCTAGGATATAAAGGGAGCTACAGGAGGGATGGGGAGGGACCCTTGCTCAGGGAAGGGAGACATAGGATGAGGGGTAACAGTTTTAAACTCAAAAATGTGAGATTTAGATTAGACATCAGGAAGAAATTCTTTGCTGTGAGAGTGGTGAGGCACTGGAATCGGTTGCCCCGAGAAGCTGTGGCTGCCCCATCCCTGGAGGGGTTCAAGGCCAGGCTGGATGGGGCTTTGAGCAACCTGTTCTGGTGGGAGGTGTCCCTGCCCATGGCATAAAGGGAATCGGAGGTGATCCCTCCACACCATAAAGGAACTCATCCTTTTATGCCTCAGAGTTTCCTTTTGTTCCTTAAAGAAATATATGTCATATAAGCTCTGCTGAGACAGAAGAACTCAAAGAGGAAACATGCACTGCTCCATCAATGGCATCATCAGTGATATCACAGAATCATACAATTGTAGAATCAAGGAATTATGGGATCATAGAATCATGGAATGACAGAATCATAGAATGATTTGCTTTGGAAGGGACCTTACAGATCATTGAGTTCTAACTCCCCTGCCGTGGGCAGGTTCCCCTTCCACCAGACCAGGTTGCTCAAAGCCCCATCCAGCCTGGCCTTGAACCTCTCCAGGGATGGGACAGCCACAGCTTCTCTGGGCAACCTGGGCCAGGGTCTCACCACCCTCACAGGAAGGAATTTCTTCCTGAGATCTCATCTAAATCTCCTCTCAGTTTAAGCCGTTACCCCTCATCCTATTGCTACCGTCCCTGATCAAGTGTTCCTCCCCATCTCTCCTGTAACCTACAGGATCCCTGTTTAGGGACTGGAAGGCCACGGACCTCTCTTCCTAGAGCTGTATCTTCTCCAGGCTGAACCCCTCTCAATTCTCTCAGCCTGTCCTCACAGCAGAGGACCTCCAGCCCTTGGAACATCTCCGTGGCTTCCTCTGGCCCCGCTCCAACAGGTCCATGTCCTTAAGTTAACTCCAAGGGCAATGTCATGGCAGGTTAAGGTATTAAACACCAGGATGGGGCTGGGATAGAGGATAAGTGCAGCCACTGTGAAATTCTCGTGCTTGCAAACCAGTGCCTGTTGCAGACCTTTGCTGCTTCTCCTTCAGCCCATCTGCAGGGACTGAGCCCTGTACCTTTCCTTGTCTACATCTCAGCATCCTTCATGTCACCCTTCATCCTGATTTTCCTTTCTCCCCTTCATATTTGCTGTGCAACCACTGGAGAAAAGAGAGAGAGAAAGACGATTCAGACCTTAAGAGACACGCTGGCAAAATTGTGCTTGGAGCAGAAATGCATCAGTTTGGATATGGAGCATTGATTTCTTTTTATCACCCTGCTTATTAAATACACAGGATTTGCTTTTAAGAAAAATAAATCAAAATGAGCCTGGAGGAACTGTGAGAGATAAGGGGAAGTATGTTTGCTCAAGTTATTTCTCCTCATGAAATGTTTTTAGTCCAGATCTTAGGTAGGGAACCATTTCCCCATCTTCCTTTTCAGTAATCAGAAGGGGAAAAAAAAAAGAAAGAAAAAAAAAAAAAGGAAACCTGGCAGTTTATCAGATACTCTTTGCAGATAGAGTTAATATCTTTTTATCTTCATGAGATAACACATCAAGCTGGAGGAGTCAAATGATAGCATGAATGCCTTTGTTGTAATTCCAACTCCCAAGGAACATTTTCACTGTAATAAAACCAAACAGTGTTAAAAGGCCTTGATTTTCCATTGCAGTGGTGGGACTTGATGCCTGAGTGGCATCATAGGGCTGGACCTTCAGGTGGGGTAAGCTGGTTGGTTTACCAGCAAGGTAAAAGCTAAAGCTGTTGATTTAACTGGGACTCAGGCAGCAAAGTTATCAGTGTTAGAATCAGGTTGCCCAGTAGTGGGGACAAAGGGCAAGGTAAAACAATTAGTGCAATAAACAATGCAAAGGTACTGGAAGGAAAAAGTAGCCCAAGGGAAAAAGAAGCAGATTCCTCAGGTGCAGAGATTCAGGGAGACAAACAGAAAGTCACTGTGTTTACTAGAAAAGGCAGACTTTGAACAGAGAGATCCTTTACACTTAAAACGTAAAGAATCTGAGACCAATTCCTGGTGAACAGCCTGAAAAAGACAGAGCAACCCCCTGGCTCCCGCCCAAATTCTTTCCTTTGTTTGTGTGTTTACCTGTTCTCATATCAAAGACTCAGCTTGGGTGTCTTCCATATTGGCTCTCACCATCACCAAGGAATGAGCTTCAAACCAAACTTCTTGGAAGCTGGCTTCCCAGGAAACCTTCTTCAGCAACAGGTTTTACATGTCTTGAAATTTCTTTCAGAAGCATCAAAGTACCCACTAATTGCTCTGCCCTGCTTCACAAATACCTGGGTCTGAATGATGGGACCTGTTTAGATTAGATGATTTAGGAATATTTAGTTATTTCTCCCTCAGGTAAACCATTATTTCTCTCTCCAGTAGACAACCAGGAGTCTGAAAAATAGTTGTAGTCAAGTGACGTTGCCTGAGCTAAGCCTTCTGCGTTTCTCCACACCTTGAGGTCTTCATGTCATTCATGTCATTCCAGTCTTTGTGTAATTCCTGAGAGATTCCTGAAGCTCTCATCTTCCTGTACCAGCTTAAATGACCTCAAGGTATCATCCCTCTCACTTCCTTGATGGAGGAGACCTCATGGTTTGATAGCTGTGTCTTGAGATTACTTGTTTCTTCCCCATGTGCAACCTGGATTCCAATGCCAGATCACTCTGTTTACTAGAAACAGAAGGAGAAGCCCCTGAAATTATCTCCATGGATTCTGGATTTCAATATTAGATCATCTGTGATGACCCCGTATGCCATAACATCAAACTTGTCTGCTTCCATCAGCAATGAGAACAGAGACGGGGGTAGAGAAGAATCTACTACATCGAATCAAGTTTCAGATGAAGTTTCTGAGTCTCAAGGCTGTAAAAACCCAGGCCATGGGTATCACACAAACCATCTGAGCGCTCACCAAGTGTGATGGTTTGGAGATACGTCTCCTGCATGTACACAGCATTTGAGCCAGAAGAGCAGCTCATGGTCAATCCATTTGGGTGCTGAGCCCCTTCCAGAATGGGATCTTCAGGTACAAGCAGAGAGGAAACCGAGCAGGTGAAGCGGTTGCTGTGGAACAGACACATGTTAAATGAATCACAGGGAGATGAGCGCTAATTGATGGATCATGTTAATGAGAACATTGGGTTTTGGCGATGCGGGTATTTTTTTGACGGGAGAGAATTGTGGATGCTGGTGTGGAGGATGAGACAACGCTTTGCTGAGAGGTTTATGGAGGCTCCGCATTGTGACTCCAAGAAAATTGTTTCAAAAGCTTTTCTATTAAAAAAGCTTTTATATTAAAAAGGCAATTACATTCTAACATGAGAATAACAAGCTGAGACCTCGTGATGTCAGGTGCTCTCTGAGATTTTCAGTTCTGGTCTTGCTGCCACATAAAGTAATGCACTTTTTTGTGTTCCCTGTTATTTACCTGGGAATTTACAGGAGTTTTAAGTCCATCACACTGATTCAACCTCAAATGCACTACAGATCTATAAAATTCTCAGTGGTCACCCAGGGCTCTGTTTGCCACAAGGTGCACAGCAGTTCCATGGTCCTTTGTCGTTCCTAAGGGATATCTGTACCTTCAGAGAGACTATTTAATGCTCCTAATAAGCCACATTGCTTAATGAGATTCTTCTCTCGTTCCTGCACGCCTCAGTCCTTCAGGGATTTCATGAAGGACTGTTTGATCAAAAATCTGCTCCCATTTTTCATGATTAGTCAATTAATTAGTGCCAGGGCATGTGCTGGGGCCTAGACCATCCATTCAGCTATCTCTGGCTACGTTGCCAGACTGGTCTAAATTTCTGAGCAGGCTTCAAGGGATAATGTGGGGCTGGAAGTATTCCCAATAGGCAGCTGAGGGCAGTGATGTTCATCCCCCCCACCTGCTGACCACCAGGAATCACAGGCAGAGATATATCACAGTGCCACAGTCATTTATATCTCTGCCATGATGAAGACCCACTTAGACCCACTTTTTGCTCTTTCCCCTGGTGCTCCAAGCTGTCTGGGGCCACCAGAACATGCTTAGCACAGTGCTGAGCCCTGACAGAAACACAGCCACACTTCTTGCAGCCCCAGAGTATGGGTGGAGAGGAGACATGCCTCAGATTCCTTTTCAGAGGCTGGGAGACAGAGACCTCTGCACAGTGTTTATTAGCAAAGTATAGGTCATGACTTTGTATTTCATTCTAGATTTAAGTAGTTTTTACCATCTAAAAAAACACAGAATCACAGAATGATATGGGGTTGGAAGGGACCTCAGAATATCATCCAGTCCAACCCCCTGCCAC
>VZRU01020577.1:103887-126046 GCA_013398155.1 Pedionomus torquatus
TTCCCTTTCCCCTTCCCTTTCCCCTTCCCTTTCCCCTTCCCTTTCCCCTTCCCTTTCCCCTTCCCTTTCCCCTTCCCTTTCCCCTTCCCTTTCCCCTTCCCTTCCCAGAAAAATCATGGAGAGGGCTGCTAGAAACCACCTCCAGCTCAGGAGCTTCTTGAGGATCTGGAGATGTGTTTGGAGTTGAGGAAAGTGCTCTGGGAAACAGCATTTGTGCTCACCTTGAATTTCCTGGGACACTGAGGGGGACTATTGAGGGTCAATCCATGTTTTCAGTTGTTCTTCCCTCCCACCAGGCCCACCCCTGGCAATGTGGCATGATGACCCCTCAATACCTGCAGGATCCCTTCTGCCACATCATTGGCAGAGGTGAATCAGGCCCCATGAACAACAGGGTCAGTAGGTTCAGCCCATGGGAGGCAGGACCCTTAGAATCATTGGATCATAGAAAGGTTAGAGTTGGAAGGGACCTTGAAGATCATTGAGTTCCAACCCCCCTGCCATGGGCAGGGACACCTCCCACCACACCAGGTTGCTCCAAGCCCCATCCAGCCTGGCCTTGAACACCTCCAGGGATGAGGGATCCACAACTTTTCTGGGCAACCTGTTCCAGTGCCTCACTGCCTTCACAGGAAAGAATTTCTTCCTAATATCCGATCTAAATCTCCCNCTGCAACATCATGTAGGAGAGGGTTAAAAGGATCCTATTCCCATTGGGAGCAGGGAGCTGAGACAGCAGAGGAAGAAGGAGAGATGGACACCCTTTGTGCCCCCGATCCTTGTGAATACAGTCCTGCAGTGTGTAAGTGCGTGTGTATTCACTAGGAACTGCTCCATCTTCTTTCTGCTCCTGCCTGCACAGCGATGTTCAGTCAACAGGGGCCTCCGTATCACCAGTACCTCCAAGAGACCTGAACTGAAATTGGATTTTGTGGTTCGCTGACCAAAATCAAGAAGATTTAAAAAANTGGAAGAAAATACTGTAATACTGTTCTAAATTTCAAAAAAAAAAAAAAAAAAATAAATCAGTTCTGTTTGAACCAAAAGGGGTCTTCTAGGGGGGTTTCAGCCAAAGGAAAAATCCCCACCAAATAACAAAAGCCACCTAAAGTGACTTCATTGTGGCTTAATGCTCAGTGTTCCCTTTCTGCCCATAATAAAACATTTTGTTTGTGTTCTGGATTATTTAGCACATCTTAGCGGTAGCTTTTTTCTTTGCTCATTTTTTTCTCCCACTTTTAAGAGACAGATCATTAAAGAAAAAAAAAGAGAGGGACCTTTTAAGATCATCTAGTCCAACCAATGGAGGGGGGAAAAAACACAACAAACAAACAAACAAAACACAAAAAAAACCACCACACAAAAAACCCAACCATAAACACCACACCACCCAACACTAAGCCATATCCTTGAGCACCAAGTCAACTTCTCTCTTGAATACCTCCAGGGATGGTGCCTCAACCACCTCCCTGGGCAGCCCATTCCAATACCTGACAACCCTTTCAGGAAAGAAATATTTCCTAATATCTAACCTGAACTTCCCCTGGTGCAACTTGAAGCCATCACCCCTTGTCCTATCATCTGTAACCTGGGAGAAGAGACCAACCCCTGCCTCTCTACAGCCTCCTTTCAGGCAGTTGTAGAGAGCAATAAGGTCTCCCCTCAATGTGTTGTCCAATGTCCCAGTTGCTAATGTCTCCATCTGAGCCCATCTCTCTTTGACTCCCTTTAAAAGTCAGCAGGGAGAAACAGGCACTTTGAAGAGTTGCTCTATCTGGCATATTTTGGCACTTCTACATGTAGCTAAATCATTCCCCGCCCTTATTCTTGGTGGTTCTTGGCCCTTTTCTTCCCTGGGGATGACACTATCCAAAAGTTTGTCTTGTTTGGATAGATCCTGGCTTTCGGTACATCCCGTTGAGTCTTGTACCCCTTTCTCCATCACATCCTCTCTGTTTATCTGCGCTTCCAAGGTTTGCCTGCTTTTTTTTCCCTCCCATTTCTGGCACAGAGGAACGTGTTGCGTGATCTCACCGGGTTGCTGGAGCACTGTGCTTCCACTGCCGAGTGGCAGGTGAGTCCTTTCTTGTGTGCTTTGGGTCCCCAGCAAGATTTGAAACCGTGGTGGGGCAGAGGACACCTTTCTACCCCCTATCAATTTAGCTATTTAATTATTATATATAATATAATGAATACATATTATTTAGCTATTTATTCTTTTTATTACTATTGCAATATAAATACCAGGCAAAACCAAAAACCTCTAAGTAGTTCTGTGATTCATATGAGGTTGGAAGAAACGTGGAGGCTTATCTGTCTTCCAGTAGGCTAATGGGACAAGAGCCAGGAATTTCTGAGCCCTCTTCCCGGCACTGGCTGCATGCTTTGGAGCTGGGATCTCTGCCTGTATTATGCATTTCCCCTTGATTTGCCTGACACGTCATGTAACCAGAAAAAGATGGATCTTTACACAGGGGAGTTCATGCTTCCTACATTCGCAGCCTGCACAGTCAAAAGGCACCACGAGGCTCATCTTATCTGACCTTTTGTATACAAAAAAATAGATTTACTCCCCACCCCCCCCACCCCCGAAATTGGATTAGACCATGTCCTTTCATAGATACCTAATCTTTATTTCAACATAAGAAGCACCAGTGACTCGGCAGCCTCCCTGATAAGCTGTTCCAATATTTAATTACCTTCATAGCAATGAGCTGGTGTCCACTTCAAAGGCTGAATTAATCCAGTGCTATCTCCCACCCATCATGACTTCTTATTCCCCTTATCAGCACAGCTGAAGAACCTCCCCTGCTCTGTCTCGCTATCAGCTTTTCCCTGTGTAAATACCCGTATCTAATGAACGTTCTCAGCCTTCTCTTTGATGAACAAGGTTACGTTCCTAAATCTTTATATTGACAGATCGTGCGTCTAATCCCTGGCCTTCTATTTCCCAGCCGCCAGAACAGACCCGTGACCTCCTAGCAGCCCTAGCCCACTGCCTCCTAAGGCAAGGTGGTGTCCCTTCTGTAGGACCTCATTTTGGATGCCCAGGACCTTTGTGGGTCTCTTTTGGCCTGTCAGCTTGGCTGGCTCTCACCCATCCCCAGCTCCCCAGAGATCAAGGCAGTCCCTCTCCCTTTAGGTGGACAATGCTGGGGTATTTGCCCCCCAGATTGACACCCCTTTGACTCTTTCTCCTTCCACGGATGCACTTACCCATCAGCCCAGTACGTTTCCCATCCCACAGACCTTTGAATTGCTCCTACAAGCCCTGTCTTCTTTTCAGACCCCTTAAAGTCCTTCTGCACCTCCTTCCAGTGCCTCCTCCTCAGCCCATCCTCCTGAACCTGCCTCTGGGCTTTGAGCCCTTTAATCCTCCATCCCTGGACCTGCTTCTACTTTTCCATTCAGATTAAACCATCTCTGGTAAGAAAGGGGTTATAACCCCATCCCTTAATAGCCATGTTTCAAGATCTCTCAGGGGGCCAGTTCTGACACCATTTAATGCATGTTTTGTTAGTCTCATCTAATGCAGTTTAGTAGGGACAAAAGCAGAATGCCTTGGAGGAACCACGACGTGTTAAACCACTGCAGCTGCCTTTATCAGCAGAGGCTCAGAGGCTGAAACGTGATGAATGCTGATGAAGGTTTCCTGCTCTGCCATCTGACTGCATTTATAGACCCATGTGCATTTGTCCGGATTACAAGCTCGTCATTGAAATCCCAAATTAACTGCTCTATTGTTCTGCTAAGAGCTGATGGTGCTCACCCTTCTGGTTGTCCCCTTCTCCTCTGGCCATGCTGCCTTGACCCAGGCCCTGTGCCAGCACATTCCTCGTCTCTGAGGTTCTCCAAGACTTGTTAGATTTCATGTCAATGGCTCTTCAGGTCATTTCTTGATGGCTTCTGGCAACGAGTTATCCAAGCCTACTGATTTGAAAGATGTCATTACAGCAGATAATTCTCCCTTACTACAGATGGTGAGCTTTCTGCTCCATCCACTCGTCATGGTGCCTTCATCCAAACAAGGACTAGAGGTGTCTATTAGGGATTTCTGAGTCACTGACTGTGATCCAATATCTGAAGGGAACCTACAGAAGAGCTGGGGAGGGACTCTTTGTCAGAAAGTGGAGTGATAGGACAAGGGGGAACATTTTAAATTAGAAGAGGGGAGATTTAGGTTAGATATTAGGAAGAAATTATTTTCTGTGAGAGTGATGAGGCACTGGAACAGGTTGCTCAGGAAAGCTGTGGATGCCCCATCCCTGGAAGTGTTCAAGGCCAGGCTGGATGAGCAACCTGAGCAACCTGGTCTGGTGAGAGGTGTCCCTGCCCATGGCAGGGGGTTTGGAACTGGATGATCTTTATGGTCCCTTCCAACTCTAACCACTATATGATTCTATGATCCTGCTGAACACATTCAGCGATCACCCTAGTCCTGACCTTGTACTCTCTTAGTATGCATGAAATTTTTAAAAAGATGCCTCCAAATGTCAATCCTGGAGCTTTCAGAGCCTGAGCCAGACTGACATGCCCTGTCAAGGCTCTACTGAATGAGGTGAACACCTAATTGGGTTTTAAAGCAATTCCCACCCATGCTCACCTCAACTTTTCTGCTAGAAAGACGTTAAGCTGAGCCAAGGGCTGAATCTTAATTGCAATTCATTCTCTTCTCCCAGGAAAAAAAATAAATCAGTGCTTCTAGACAAGATCAGAGAGTTGTTTAGGTTGGAAGGGACTTTTAAGATCATCAGGTCCGAAAGATCCATCAGGAGAAAGGACTTGCCTGTTGTCAGGACAGAAAGTGTGTGAGTGGTTCCCTCCATTTCCCAGTGCCATGTCCTTTAGTCCTGATGGACTCGTTCCTCTGTGGTTCCTCTCTCTTGTTTGCATGAACGAATTTGGTGGCTGGGCTACATCTCTGGCAATCGTGTCTCACATCACTACAGGGTGTCACAGTAAATTTGCAGGCACTGCCTGACCAAGGGATCTGCAGGCACAGACATCAGAAATCCAGGTTTTTGCTTCAGGAATGCCCAGGGGGTTGCTGTGTTTTGTATTGTGCAATGATTTGCATCCCTGATGATAGTGCTTTTGTTATGAGGACAGGCTGAGAGAGTTGGGGGAGGTTCAGTGTGGAGAAGAGAAGGCTCCAGGGAGACCTTAGAGCCCCTTTCAGTCCCTAAAGGGGCTCCAGAAAAGCTGGGGAGGGGGGAGGAACACTTTATCAGGAAGTGCAGTGACAGGACAAGGGGTAATGATTTAAAACTGAAAGAGGGGAGATTTAGATTGGAGATCAGGAAGAAATTCTTTTTTATGAGAGTGGTGAGACCCTGGCCCAGGTTGCCCAGAGAAACTGCAGCAGCCCCATCCCTGGAGGGGTTCAAGGCCAGGCTGGATGGGGCTTTGAGCAACCGTGTCTGGTGGGAGGTGTCCCTGCCCATGGCAGGGGGGTTGGAACTGGATGATTTTTAAGATCCCCTCCAACTCTAACCATTCTATCATTCTATGATGCTAACACTGGAACCTCCTCCTGGCAACACAATTGGTACTGGCCACCACAAGGAGATGCAAGAAGAGTTATCAACATTTACAGAAAGAAGTGGTATCTTCCCCATGAATGCAAGCAACTTTGGAACAGCCAATGGTAACCCCAATTGCCCTGACATCCTTTGTGGCAGCTTGGTGTGTTGGCAGCACCTCTTGGTTGTGAAGGGCGTGGATCCAGAGGCTTCCACCCTAACCACATCCCAAGTCCCTTCTGACCCTCAGTTCTGCCTGTCACCGTCCAAGGAAATCCTGACCAGGACTAGCAAAAGCTCTGCCTCTTGTCAGCATTATTTTGGGAAGGTTTCGACTGGATATTAGAAAGAATTACTTCACTGAAAGAGTGGTCAGGCACTGGAGCAGCCTGCCCTGGGAGGTGGTCAAGTCCCCATCCCTTAAGGTATTTTAAAAAGGTACAGATGTGGCACTTCAGGGAATGCTCTAGTGGCCAAGATTGTAGGGTGCGAGTTGTATTTTTGTGTATGGTTGGACTTGGTGATCTTGGAGGTCCTTTCACAGAATCACCTAGGTTGGAAGGGACCTCTTAAGATCATCTAGTCCAACCAAGGGGAAAAAAACAAAAAAAACACCAAAAAAGAAACACACCCCCAACCCCCAAAAAAACCAAAAAATCCCCAACCAACCAACCAACCAACCAAACAAACAATAAAAAACAAACAAAAAAACCCAAAACCACAAAAAAAGCAAACAAAACCATCTACTACACCCAACACACCACCCAACACTAATCCATATCCCCGAGAACCATGTTAACTTCTCTCTTGAATACCTCCAGGGATGGTGCCTCAACCACCTCCCTGGGCAGCCCATTCCAATACCTGACAACCCTTTCAGGAAAGAAATATTTCCTAATATCTAACCTGAACTTCCCCTGGCGCAACTTGAAGCCATCACCCCTTGTCCTATCATCTGTAACTTGGGAGAAGAGACCAACCCCTGCCTCTCTACAGCCTCCTTTCAGGGAGTTGTAGAGAGCGATAAGGTCTCCCCTCAGTCTCCTCTTCCTCAGGATGAACACCCCCAGCTCCCTCAGCCTCTCCTCGTAAGACTTGTCCTCCAGACCCCTCACCAGCTTTGTTGCCCTTCTCTGGACCCACTCCAGTACCTCAATGTCTTTCTTGTGGTAGGGGGCCCAAAACTGGACTCAGTACTCGAGGTGGGGTCTCACCAGTGCCGAGCACAACAGGATGATCCCCTCTCGTGTCCGACTCACCACACTGTTCTTGATACAGTTTCCGACTGTGATTCTGTGGGCTAGTGATGGGGCGATTGCCATCCTCACAGGGCAATTTCTGTGCTTATCTCCTCCCAACAGATCATTCCCCTTTGCTTTATGTGCCTGCTGTCTGCTCCCTTGTTAACCTGCCACACATAGCAGGTGCCTGGGAGAAGAGCGGGTCCCACAGTTAATGTCTTGGAAAGCTGATAAAAATGCTATTGGCTGCATCCCAGGCTGTGCCTGGTGCTGGAAGGTGCTTAATGAGGGAACCAGCCTCCAGCAGGGGCTCAACAGTTCAAACATTGCTGACAGGCAGCGTCATTGCTTGTCAGTCATTAATTTCGTGACCTCACCACTGCATCTGTGGGGGAAAGAACAAGGAGTCAGCTTCTCAGGCTGAAGGTAGAGAAGATGCAGATTAGAGGCTGGGGAGTAGATTTACATTAGACATGAGGACGGAATTTTTTATGGTAAATGCATTGAGACACTGCAACAGGTTGCCCAGGGAAGCTGTGGATGTCCCATCCCTGGAGGTTTTCAAGGCCAGGCTTTTGAGCAACCTGGTCTGGTGGGAGGTGTCCCTGCCCATGGCAGGGGGCTTGGAGCTGGATGATCTTTAAAGGCTCCTTCCAACCCAAACTATTCCATGATTCTATGATGAGAAAGGCAAAATAAAGGCTGAAATTTGCTTCTTCAGAGAGGATACGTCATCTCTGTTGCTGCAGGTCTGCAAGAACAATGGAGACACGTTCCTGTCAGAAAGTGTAAATCTGGCTGATACCAAGCTGATGCCATGGTGAGTTGCCCTGTGAGGTCTCTGGTTCTAGGATGTGAGACAAGATGCTGGGCTTTATCTGTAACAGAGAAATGTGGATGCAGCAAACACCTCGGGGTGTACTGTTAGCCCTTAGCATCCGTGCTGCTCAGAGTTCCTGGAGATAGGCCAGGCTTGATGGGGCTTGGAGCAACCTGGTCTCGTGGGAGGTGTCCCTGCTCATGGCAAGGGGGTTGGAACTCAGTGATCTTCAAGGTCCCTTCCAACTCTAACCTTTCTATGATTCTATGAAAGAAAAAGTGCCCATGAATAGGAGCTTCTCTGTGGCCTTCACACATCCTTTGCATGTGAACAGAGTCAAGGGTGTGAGGGACAGGAGATATTCCCAATGTCTTTGCTGTGTGGTGGAACCAGCCCTTCAGAGAGTCTGTCCCCAGCCAGGTGCTGGCTCTGAGGGGGGCAGCAATGTGATACCTTCCTTTGGGCTCCTACAGCAGAGACAATCCCTTCTGCCACCCCAAGGGTACTTCTATCCAGGACTACTTGGGTGGAAGAGGCCAGGAAAGAAGAGAGCAAGGTGTGCAGCAGGACTGCCATGGGCTCAGGCTGTCTTCCTCTCTCCCTAGCGATAACAAAGGGGGTTAAGGACTTTTGCAGCTGTTAGGGAAGATCTACCATGTATTGGATCTCCAGAACCTGTCAGCTTCTGGGATTTTGTCTTCTCTTCCAACTGCTTATGAGATTAGTTCAGTCCCTGGGAAAACCCATGTAGCTTTCACCCAGGCTTTCAAACGTATCCTGAGTTTGAAGGAGGGAAGGTAAGCAATAAAAGCAAACACAACAAATCGCTCATCCCTGTTTGTGCCCGACACCACCTTTGTTGGACAGAAAGGGAATCTTTGCTCTTGGACAACCAAGTGCTTGGCGAGAAAATGTTTGAATCTGAGAGATCTTTGGATGTTTGGAGTCTGAGCAGCCCCTCTAACTCCCAAGTCTGTAGCTATCCCCATAACCAACCACTCTATGGTTGCCCTGTTGGGCAGGCTCACAAGCTGCTCTGCCCATACCGAACCACAAGAGCAGGAAAGCGTGATGAGGAGAGACCCAAGCTGGTGGGACAGAAGCCAGGCAGGACCAGCTGCAGCCAGAATGCCTTGGCGAGGTGTCAGCAGAGCTCAGTGCCAAAGCTAATAAGCCTGCCAGGAGCCAGGACTTTCTTGCTTGGATGAAAAACTGGGCTAATGGTGCTTGGCTGGCTTCAGAGCTCTGCTGGAAGCTGCATAGCTCTGCTCTGCCATGTGAAACTGCTGCTTCAAACAAGGCCATCACCTTCTCTTCGGCAACAGATAACGCAGGGAGCTGTGGCACTGAAATGGGGACGTGTCCTCACACCAGGGTTGTCCTAGGACTCTTCTGCTGCAGCTTGAAGAAATAAAATGAATGAATTGCCACCTCATCGCCATCAAGCTGCTGGGGCTGTTGATGTAAATTTTGATCCCCTTGGTGACTCCAGCGTGGAGTTGAGCCAAGTTGTGGTGCTTCCACTCTGCTTTGGAATGGCGACACAACACACACTTTATAGCTCTGATTTTGGTTTTGGGAAGGGGTAAGCTGAAGCAAGGCCAAACAGGGCTTTTTCCTGCCTTAATTGGTTGCCTGTGGACTGCCAGCTGTGACCGGGAGATGTTCTCCATGCATGAAGGACCCACCACTGCTTTTCTGGGGCTGCTGAAACCCAGCAAACAGTATTTGTGGAGCCACTGCAGAAAAGCACTATTTTTTCCCCAAAGCAAGGAAACCCAAACCTATTGTGAGCCTGCTAATGGTCTTTTTCAGAACAGCACCTCTTTCTATGGTGTCACCAAGTGTCCACATGCCTCCTGTGAAGCAGAGACTGGTCTGTTTCTGTGTGAACATAGAAATAGCTGATGAGTAAAAGTAGAGACAAGAATATTCTTATGGGGAATATTTTTGTGTGAAAAAGTGTCTCACTGGTGAATTTGAACCCAGCTCTGAAATGGCCTCCAGAGAGAGAAGCCCACTGGACTTGTCAAAAAGCTCAGCACATCATTAGGGTGATCTTACAACAAGCAGATATGGACTCGATGGAGCCAGTGTGGGTTCCTAAGGTTCCCAAGGAAATAATAAAGCTTTAGGATGAGGCTTTGGGAAAACTGACAGAAACATAGTGCTAATCTTCCCATATTTCTGTGAAAATATCCTCTTTGGAGGTCTTCTCTGGTGGCAAGATCTCTGGGGGCAGGATCCTTCCCAGGTTAGCTGGGCAGGAGCATTGGTCTTGGGAGGTTGAAGCTGCTGCCACAGGACATTTAGCATCGAATCATAGAATCATAGAATGGTTAGAGTTGGAAAGAACCTTGAAGATCATCCAGTTCCAACCCCCCTGCCATGGGCAGGGACACCTCCCACTAGACCAGGTTGCTCAAAGACCTATCAAGCCTGGCCTTAAATACTTCCAGGGATGGGGCATCCACAACCTCCCTGGGCAGCCTGTTCCAGTGCCTCACCACCCTCACAGTAAAGAATTTTTTCCTAATATTCAATCTAAATCTCCCCTCTTTCAATTTAAAACCATCCCCCCTTGTCCTATCACTCCACTTCCTGACAAAGAGTCCCTCTCCTGCTCTCCTGTAGGCTCCCTTCATATACTGGAAGGCTGCTAGAAGGTCTCCCCGGAGCCTTCTCTTTTCCAGGCTGAACAGAGTGGTAAAAATAACATAGTGGAAGAGTTGCCACCATGGATTACCCGGGCATTTCCCATGGGGTAGAGCAGGGATATGTTCCGTGCCTTCCTCCTTTCCTGTTTATTCAAGGGGGTTTTCACCTCTGCAGGCTCTAGGATGCAGGTCCCAGATGACCCTAGGACAGACAGACAGCTGTTGGGTGCGTTTTTGTTCTTTTTGAAGAAAAGAAAAGAAAAAAAACAACAGTGTAAATTCGAAAAATTCTATGAACAAATACTTCTAGGGAAAATGGAGGGAAAATTTTTATGCTGGTGATTAAGGTGATTAAGGTTAATAGCAAAATAGGGAAAAATCTTGCCCCTTGTGTTCTGCAAAAGAGATTGCAGGTAAGGACCAAACGGGAACCTGTTTGCCTTGACGTACCCCACAGGAAAAGGTACTCCTTTGGGGATTTCTTACCTTAGACAGAGACAGCAGCTTAGCAGGTCTGAGAATTACTTTCAGAGATGCCCAGTTCTTCCAGCAAATAAATCTATCCATTATTTCAGGTTTCGTAATCACTGAAGCGAAAAAATAACTGATGGCTAAAGCCTCCCCAACCCAAAGAGAGACTGTAGAATGTCATTCTTCAGAAACATCCTAAAGGTTATGAAGCAGGACAGATTGATTTATGCTTTAATATGAGCTCTCAAATGTTTGATCAGCTCAATGAGGTTTTATGAGTGTTAGCTGACCTGTGGTAACTATATGCACTTAGTTCATTGCGACCGTGAGGTAGGATATATTAAAATAAATGCTTGACTGAAGTTTACACTCATGTGCTCTCCCTCAATAGCTGAAGCTAAGAGCTTAGTGACCAGGGCTCTGGGGATTTTTCTGAGCTGGGAAAATTATTGCATGGAGTTCTACAGCAAGATAATGACAATCATAGGCAGAAAGGGACTTAACAGCCTGATGTGGTAGAATTAGGGGCAGTAGTAAACCTGTGAAGACATGGGAGACATGCCCTCCAAATTCAAGGGCAGTTGAAATGAAGTCAAAATGATGTGAAAACCAGCACAGTCTACAAAGAACATCAGGCTTTATAACTTCCATCAAAGCCATAGAGGTGTGTGCCCCATGAAGAACCCCAAATTCAGTTTTGGGGTCATGCCAGAACTCCTCCTCCCCAACAGCTCTCTTCCTCCCATCATACCTGGTCGTGTCCCAGCTGGTGAGAAGAAGGTGTTGAGACAATTCCTCTAAAGAAATGGGTATTGAGCATACTCCAACCCCTTGGAGATGCTTGGTAGAGCATCTAAGGATAGCTAATGTGAACTGAGGAAGCGTCATTAACATTACAAGGATTTTAGGACCATACATCCAAGGATGACCCCAATTGTCAATGGAGGCCTACCAGTGCAGGTGACAGTTCTGGTGATTTCAGGAGATTTTCTAACCTAAAAGCCCAACACCTCACTGACTTGTATACATTTACCTTCACATCAGCTTAACCAGGGCTGAGTTGCAGATGCTCAGAGGTACTTGGGAGCCTTCAGTCCACCTGTTTTGAACCTAAAATGGATGAGGACATCACTCATAGAATCCAGATTCTCTTGCGAAGAGGGACTCAGAGCGCTCCTTGTGCAGCTCTTCTTGCTGCGCTGTTCTGCTAACGGCTGCACAGCCACTTGATGGGTTAGTTCAGCTCATGAATCTGACTGGAAAATGGTCTAAAATGGTCTATTTTTTTTCTTCCTTTTTTTTTTTTTTTTATTTTTTTTTATTTTTTGACACAGTGAAGGGCTACACAAAGGCTGGTTTTGATGTAATGGAAAGGCAGTTCAGGAAAACCTCTCTGTTGCCCTGTAGTCACAGGGTGACTTAAACCACCTGTGGAAACATACCATGGAAAAGTTGTCCTTCATGTGCCCAAGGCCACCCAGAAAGTCTAGCATGGTAGAAGGACTTGAATCTAGCTTCTGGGTGAGCAGCCCATAAGCTGTGGCCTTTGCTTGGTCCCCTGTGGGCTGAGGCTGCACCGTGGGTTGCCAGGACAGTGATGCTACGTGCACTTGCCGGTCTCTTGGCCATCTCTGGACCATTTCTTTGCCTGCAATCCCCTCTAAAATCACAGGGCAGGTTGTTCCCACCAAAATGCATCATCGTGTGCCACTTAGCAGCATTCCACTACCATCATCATCCCGGGTGAAAAAAACCACCGGCTGTAATGTGCTGAGCTCCCGTCAAAAGGGGCTGAGGGAGGAAGAAGCCGTGTGTTTCCTTTAACCCACAATAAAGCGAAGCAGTTCAAAGCGAAGGAAAAGGAGGTTAACGATCCCTTTGAAATGCAGGTTCGAAATTCCCAGCACGGCCCCAGTCAATTACCAGCAAGCGCCTGCCGGTGACACACATCCACCAACGCCAAGGAGGAAGAGGAGGAGAGCGTGTGTGGCACAGAGGACCAGCGGTGGGGGGTAAAGGACATCACTGCTGTGGTGGGAAAGTTCCCAAGTAGAACACAGTGGGTTTTTTTTTTTTCAGGTTGTTTCATCCCCCTGGGGTGCACCAGGAGTAGAGGCTGGACCAGTGGTGGGGATGGAGCTTGGCAGAGTGGCAGCACATCCCCCTGCCCGAACCCCCTTTTGTGGCTNATTACAGCAGAGGATTTATCTGATGGCCTAGTTTCAGCTCCTATATTCCACCTTTTAATCAGGTTCCCAGGTCCGTTCGTCCACTTGAAAAGGGAAGATAGGGGATGTCGCCGGGGGGACAGGGCAGGAATAACCCTGCGGTGGTGCCTCTAGGAAGGTACGTGGAGCAGAGGGTTTGGCTGCCCCAAAGGTTTCCCAGGAGGCAGATCCTGGAGCAGCCAGAAGGACTGTGCCCGGCCATGCAGCGTTATTTTCTGGCACTGCAAGAGTGCATCGCTCTTTCCAGCCTGACCAAGCCAGGGTGTGTGGAACAAACGTGCTGGAAATAAAAACCTCCTGCAAAATGGAAAATGTGCAGAGGAGCAGCTATTTTTAAAAGGGACGGCACCTACCGCTGCTATGAAGTCAGTCACATAATCAGTCAGCGAGGGACTTCTGTGGGCTGACAGCTGACAGCCAGGAGAAACAGCTCCAGCAGACTGCCGAGAAGGAAATGAGAGCTTTTGGCTACCAAGAGGTACATGTTTTGAAATAAAGAGGAGAAAATTGTCTTATGCTGCCCCAGGCATGAGGCGGATGGGGGGGGAAGCAAACATCCATGTCTTTCCCAACATGCTGGGGAAGCAGGGCAAGATGCTGAGAACCCTCCAGGAGACAGGAGTCCTGCAAGGAAATGCCAGCTCAGCCACTTCTTCCCCCTCCCTAACCCAGCCTATCCTTATTGCCCTGCCTCTGCTGAGGTTTTCCTGCTTCTAAAAATGTTCAGCCTCTAATTAAAAAGCCCATCATGCTTGCCAGGGCAAACGTATCCGGCCGCAGAGCTGAGTTGGTCCTGGAGATAGCCAGAGCTTGCAGCTAACCAGCCTGGCCAGCTTTCCTGGCATAGGTGGCTTGGGGTGATGTCTGACCCCAGGGTTCATCCCGTCACGCTGTGCTATCAAGCTGACAGCAGCTTTAGGAAGCTGGCATGAATGCCTCCTCATATTTTCCAATCCCAAAACCTTTTCCTTCTCCGTGAGGACATTTGTGCTGTGTGTCAGGTGTCTGGGTCCCACGGTGGAGAGGGACACATAGACGGGCAACATGGGGGCTTATGCTGCCGATGGGGGCTTGCATGCTTCTTCCCATGCAGAGGACTTCAGAAAGGCTATTAAAATTATAAAAATCACTAACAGAATGACAAGAAGGTAAGTCAAGGGGACAGAGGAGTACCGGGAGGAACGAGGTCCAGCACAACACTGGAGCATCAAGTGGGGCATTCATGTGGAAGCAGGAGAAACCAGCTTCCAACCTGTTGCTCCCTGGGCAGTGTCCATACCCTGGCAGACCGGACACTCTCCACCGCTCCAGCTGAGACTTTTGTCTCAGGACAGGAGGGAGCTCATCCAGAAGGAGCCCCAGAAGTTCTGTGGTTGTGTAGCTTAATGTTCACACCACGCAATGGTGGACACCAGAGGAGCAGTCATTACAAAGGGTTAATGATGCCTTTTCCTGTACTGTCCATAACAGTGCTGGGAGCAGGATCTGGCCTCTTCTGGAGATGTCTACCTCCAGGTTACGGTCTGACCAAATCTTGCAGTCCTGGATGATGGGGCAGTTCGGAAAAACAGATAAGAGAACCAATGGCCTCCTCCAGGCAGCCTGTAGCTCTGCCTGCCTGGATGGAAGATGCAGTTGTTCCTTCAGGCTTGGGAGGACTGGGAATAGACACTGCAGCTTCCCGGGGGCGGTTTCCCATTGGGGCTCTGCTTGCATCACTTTTATACACAACACCGAGAAGTGCTTAAAATTAAATTTGCTATTTAAGAGCAGGCAAAGCCCTCCTGAGATGTTTCTATTTATTCTTTAGTTGCAATGGCTCTGCATGCTCTTAGCACTCTATCAGCAGCCCCCGTTCCTCAGAGAGTGGTGCTGAGGCTGGGCAATGTGTATCTCACTGCCAAAAGCTCTGCAGTCCAGCTTTCTGTGCTGTGGCATCACTCATGGAATCATAGAATGGTAGAGGTTGGAAGAGACCTTAAAGATCATCCAGTTCCAATCCCCCCTGCCATGGTCAGGGACATCTCACACAAGACCAGGTTGCTCCAAGCCCCATCCAGCCTGGCCTTGAACCCCTCCAGGGATGGGGCAGCCACAGCTTCTCTGGGCAACCTTCCTCACAGCAAAGAATTTCTTCCTAGTAAAGAATTTCTTCCTGATATCTAATCTCCACTCTTCCAGTTTAAAACCATTACCCCTCATCTAATTCACTTTCTCCCACCCCCACAGTCTCATGAAACAGCTCGAGGGCTCTCTCCCCATCGGCCACTTTGCAAATCCAGCTTTTCAACCCAGGCAGACTGTGCCCCAGATTGGCCAAATCCATGAAGAGATCCCCAGCAGCTCTGACAAGCTTTGGAGCAGGTCGTGGAGCGGGAAGTTTGCTCCAGACACTCTTGGGCTGCTTCGCTGCCGTGTCCCCCGTGATGTCCTTTGAGGCAGCCAGTAAAGTTCTCCAGCCTTTCTGCCAGCGAGGAGGCCAACAGGCCAAAGACAGCGGGACAAATCCCGGCCCCCCCAGATTGGAGATGCAACAGCCGTGAGGCTGGTGGGGCTGAGCAGAGCAAGGAGAGAAGCCACATTGCCCTTCAGACCCAGCGACAGCTGCCACCTTCCCAGCACACCAAGGCAATAAACCTGGGTTTCTTCTCCTCCAAATGACTTTATTATATCGTGAGTAATCACAAAGCCTTACAATGCGGCAGAGGTTCTTTAGAAAAAAAAAACCCACAAACTAACACAGCGACTGTATTTGCCAGCTTTTGCTAAGACTTGTTTAGCTCGCCGCTAGCGAGGGATTACACGAGGAAACCTTGCAGTCTTCAACTGGATTGTCACATTGGGTTTGGAACTTACCACAGTGGCACAAAGACAGTAACTTTGACAGTATGTGATCCCTGTAACATTTCATCTACGCACAGATTTATAAAATAAAAAAACAAAAAAAACAAAAAAAAAATACATTTTCTGCCAGCAGAAAAGAATTATCTTAAAAAGGCCAAATCCACTAAAAATCCCACCCCTCTCCTCCCAAACTGCCCCTGTCTTATGCTGCAGTTGGTTGCTGTTCCCCTCCAGGTCACTACTACCCGTCGGCAGTCCCATTGCCTTTTTCAGAAAATCAACATTACGACTGTAAAGGCTGGTCGAGTGCTGCAAAGGCTGCAAAAGCCCCAAGACTGAAAGAAAGGGTTAAAATCCCACCCAAAGGTCCCCAAAAGAATCATTAAAAAGGAGATGGATGAAAAGGTGGGAGAGGAATTTCAGTGGCCAAAGTGAAGTTCTGACTCTGGCTTTTATGGATCCAATGGATTTCAACCGTCCCTGGAGACAGCTGCTTTGGGCAATAGGGTGTCAATTTGTAAAGAGCTTTGGGGGTGTGAGGCTGAAGCCCGAGCTCCTCCCAAGTCTCCTAAGGAGGGTTGTGGGGTGGGTTTCTATCTGCGTCACCTTTGTGTGGACCTCCCCAAACCCGTTTCAAAGGTTGAAGGTTGCCCTGGTGCAAAGCTGGGTTTGGAAACCCCACTGCAGAATAGCCCAAGCGGGACCACCATCCACAACGTCCCTTCCCATCCCCAGGACAGGGTGTGCCAGATGTGGACCGGTCCCCAGCAGACTCCCTCACTGCAGGAGCTCCCATAAACAAGGCTTCACATATGGCGTTGAGTCATGCTGTGCTGCCTTCTCCTGCTTTCTCATAGCCTGGGGAAGAAGAGGGACAAGATGGGCTCTGCTTTGCTTTGCTGAAACTCCAGCAATGGAGGAAAAAAAATGAGTAAAGCTCCAAGGGCCAGGCTTTTTATCAGATTTCAGTTGGCAGCCAAGGAGCTGTGTGAGGGAAAGAAAAGCTACAACTCTGGAAAATAAAACCCAAGATCTTTCCCCTGATAGGCAAAGCGCTCCAGGGTCGCAGGCGTCAGTGCTAATTCTTCCCCTGGCACGTTCTGGAGAGCGTTCCAGCTCTGGAAATTGCCTCACGCGCGCCCAGCTGAGTCGCAGATGTTGCGTTCAGATGGGGAGCGTCAGCATGGAAACAGCGTACTCTCACGTCCTCTGGGCCTTGCATCTTGATTTGATCAGGTTGTCAAGATGAGAATCCCCATCAAAGTTTTCTTCCAAGCTTCCCCGGAAAAGGAACAGGGATTGTTTTAATTTTTCTTTTATTTTTTTTTTAAAGCTACACCATTTCTTCACTGGAGGTTGGTTCCTGGGTGAGATGTGGCTGTTGGCAAGACCCCTCTGCTCCCCTTGCTTTGCTGTGCATCAGCTCTGAGCAGAGGCTCGCTAAGGGTGGAAAGACACGAGGTTGCCAAGGTTGGGCTTAAAAATAACAAGGCATGAGATGGGAAAACAGGGAGAAAACTGTGGGAAAGTTCTCAGCTTACTCAGTGTTCTTTGCACCCCTATGCAAATAACATGTAAAAACCAGCACATTAGGAGTACCCTGTATTCAGGTTGGTCTGGAAATGTTTCTTCGAGACAAAGTGCATGATAAAGAACAGGGTGCCCGCTAAGGAAGGCAACATCCAGAAGGCACTTCTTGGGGAGTAATAATTAGAAAAAAAAAGATGATGCATGGGCTTGTAAGCAAGCAGCTACCGAGAAGGTACGTTTTGGTGTGTGCTCTGGTGAGATGTAGCTTTGCTCCTACAAACGTGTCTGGGTCAGGAAGGTTCGCTCCAGACGAACTGTTCTGCCCTGGGACCCGCAGAGCAGCTTGGTCCCCGTTGCCCAGTGCCACTGCTCTTGAGCGAACGGGCTGCGTGTAGGACCTCAATGCACCGGGTAAAATCTGGAGCCTGCAGGCGACCTGGGCCAGGATTTGAAGAGTTTATAAAATCCACAAACAATCAAGTGTTGGCATATACAAATATATAAATTATTAACAGTTTTACAAAAGGCACACTGCAAGCCATCTCAGTCCGGCACCTGTACAAAATCCCCCCGCCCACCCTCACCCTCCCTCCCTTCCCCACCCCATCTCCCCAGCTTTCATCACAAAACGTAAGGCGCTGCTGCTACGGACCCATGGCTGTCGTGGCAACTGAGGACCTCTTTTTTGGTCAGCCCGATTTGTCGGTGGTACTGTCCTTCTTTGATGGTCTTAAGACACTGTATGTTCTTCCCCAGGGTGATGCTTTTGATGGAAGGCAGGTATTTCAGCACAGTCTTTGGCAAGGACAACGCACCTGTCCCAGAGAGGTTGAGCTCTTGTAAGGAGTTCAGACCAAAGATAACTTCAGCAGGCAGCGACTTCAAGTTGGGATTGCTGGATAAATCCAGAACTTGGAGAGCTGGTAGTTCCTTGAAGCTGTAAGGAGACAACTCTCCAAAGCCACGCAGGCCACTGAGGGATAAATGAATCAAATCTTTCAGCCCTGTGAAGTCTCCTTTCTCAATCTTGACCAGAGGGTTCCCATCAAGATTTAAGTATCGGAGAGGAATCCCTTGAAGGTTTGGCACAGACGTCAGCTTGTTCCCAGAAAGATTTAAGTTCTGGATGTTGGGGATGCTCTTTTCACGGTGCCTTGTAATTGTGCTGAGCATATTATTGGATAGATCCACATTCAGGGGTTTTCCCTGACCTTTTGAAGCAAAAATGTCCATAGCTATATCCAAAAGCTTGTTATTGCTCAAATCTATGTCACCCAAAGGAGAACTGGAGAAACAGTCCTCCGGGAGGACTTCCAAAGAGTTATGACTCAGATCCAAGGACTCCAGGTACCGAAGCCTGGAGAAGGTTGTGGAGGAAATCTTGGCAATTTTGTTGTAGCTCAGGTCGAGGCTCACCAAGGTGGTGTATCCAGGGCCAGTAAGCATCGATTCATTGATTGTTTCCAGTTTGTTTGATGATAGATCCAAGTAGGAGGTATCCAGAGGGATTGGGACGGGAACAATGTGTGAGCCTATTCCGCTGCAGTCCACCTTGGTCAAGCTAAAGCTGTCAAAGAGACCAAAGCTTTCCACTTCGCAGTGGCAGCCGGGGAAGCAGGTTTTGGTGGTGCCAAAACAAGGAAGGAGAAGCAGCAAATTGAACCAGGGTAGGAACTGCATTGTTGACCTGCAAAACAATCCAATAAAAAAATAGATTTAATTGCTGTAGAAATTACTGAAGACGTGTAACAGTTTGAGTTGTGCAGTCTTTTCCTCTGTCTTTCCAAGGGGATGGATGAAGTGTACCCTTTAAATAGCTGGATGTCCCAGTCACTTTTTCTCTCATGTTGTGAACCTCACTGCAAATTTAATAAAGAGAGAAATATAGGGCTTGTTAACAGTATTTTCAGATATAATGGAATTAAGACACATCTGGAAATCAGCTGTGAGAACAGTAGGCTGCCCTCAAGCAAGATCTAGCCAACATCCAACCTTTTGACTTGACCATAGAAGAAGTTAAAATGACAGCTCAGTCATTTTACAGCCTGGCAAACTTCAGCACGCAGGGGTCTTCACGTCAGGGCATCCGTGTGAGATTTGGGAGTACCGTGTTCCAGACCCTGCGTTGGAAGGCTGGAGAAATCATGTAGGCTGTGTGCTCAGTGGGAGTCTTAAATGTCCATAACCTTTATAAGGACAGGAAAAACCAAACATCTGGTCAAATTTCCTGTTGATGGCAGAGATAAGGGCATCGTCGGAACATCATTCAAGATGAACAGCTAGGAAGTCTGGCTGCCTGCTGGCCAAATAGACAGTACGTCTCCCTTCCTTAGACTAGCACCTTAGAGGAGCACCTCTCCTACGAAGACAGACTGAGAGAGCTGGGGCTGTTCAGCCTGGAAAAGAGAAGGCTCCGGGGAGACCTTAGAGCAGCCTTCCAGGATCTGAAGGGAGCTACAGGAGAGCAGGAGAGGGACTCTTGGTCAGGAAGTAGAGTGATAGAACAAGGGGTAATGGTTTTAAACTGGAAGAGGGGAGATTTAGATTGAATATTAGGAAAAAATTCTTTACTGTGAGGGTGGTGAGGCACTGGAACAGGCTGCCCAGGGAGGTTGTGGATGCCCCATCCCTGGAAGTATTTAAGGCCAGGCTGGATGGGGCTTTGAGCAACCTGGTCTAGTGGGAGGTGTCTCTGCCCATGGCAGGGGGGTTGGAACTCGATGATCTTCAAGGTCCTTTCCAACTCTAACCATTCTATGATTCTATGACTTCAAATGCAAATATAGAAGTTTTTAGGTAGATAAGATCATGGCTTTATATCAAGTGGCTAAAAGCAACCCTCCTTGGGCCGGTGGCAGGCAGGAGAGACAACAGCCATTTGGATCCTCACCTGCCAGAGCAGAGGAACCAAGGACTACTCAGTCTAACCCAGACTCTGCTGTGGTGGGCCCAGCCTCCTGCACAGTCATCAAGTGGAGAGAGCCTGTTTCATATAGAGTCTCTGGAGAGTCCTTGCTAATTACATCAAGCATTCTCTCTGATTAACAATGCCAGCAAGCAAGAAGCTCTCTCCACCCCTCCTCCCATCTAAGACATTTCTGTTGCTGCGTTGTTGCAGTTGAGGAAGGAGGGCAGTTGACGTGCACCTCTCCAGCTTTGCTGGACCCCTTTAGATGACTTCTTAACAGCTCCTCTGCACAACTGTGGGCAACAGCGGCTGCACGGTTTCAAGAGTCGGCCCAAAAAGCTTTAGCTTTGCGTCTCTGGGGAGGGTAAATGAGAGCATCCACCAGGGTCAGCAGAGGCAGTGAGGGCTGTCCTTCCTGGTTCCCATTGCAGTCATGCGTGATGGCTCCTCATGCCTTACAAAGAGTCTCCAGGACAACAAAAACTCCCACCACATCAGGTGAGCAGCTCCATCAGCACCACTCTTTGGCTGTGCTGCTGGTGATAAGCAGAGACTCAGGTGCCAAGTGCTCCTTTAGCTAAAAAAAAAAAAAAACCCAACAAAAAAACACCAGCCCTGATCCCCTTTAAACACACATTCCCATCCCCACCTCTCCCCCACCACCCCAGGTCTCTGTGCTCACCTTTCCCACAGCTGTTTAAAAGCACTTTATTAACTCCCTTGCAGTATCACCTTTCCCCACATGGCCTTTGATCTGGCTCAGGCGCCTTCCCCACAGCCCCTGCACCTTCCCAGGACCATTTCCTAGAAGTTCACACTTCATCTTCTCTCACCCACCCCTGGACAGCCGTTTCTCTCCCTTCTCAGTGTGGTGGTCTTGGCCCTGCTCTCCTTCCCAGGAGACCCACCAGGGACTACATGCCAACGTGCAAGAGAAGTGTAAAGGGGGAAAAGTGTTGCAAAAAATATTGTCCTGATCACCGATATGAGTTGTCTGGTGGTAACTCTCAGACCTCCTGCAGATAGAGAGCAGAGATTGGGACTCTGGCCAAAGAGCCTGCAACCAAAGCATTGCTAAGGGCCAACAGGCAATCCTCCAGGGTCCATCATTCTCCAGAAACAACAGAGAGTCAGTAAGGTGAGCTTTGGTCCCAGCCCATCTCTACTGTTTCTTGAGAAAACACATATGTGCACAGAGGGGACGCAGTGGGTAGTGCTCTTCTCTGCAGACATGTTTCCAGATATACCTTTCCTAGCGGCATCAAGGCTGGCTCCCCCCTGATTCTGTGCAGACAGACCATGGCTTTCTCCCTTCTGCAGTCCCTCCTAAACTAAATACTACTTTTTTCTTCTTTCTCATGAAGCTGCATTCGGAACACACTGAAATGTTTTATTACCAGGGGAGATTAGAGAAGTGGGGAGCTCTTTGGAAACTCGAAAACCAAAAAGCCAAATGTTAAATGTCTCATCTACAGGGAAATATTTGCATTAGCGTCAGCTCAGTCTACTGGTATTTCTTCCCCCAAATCCCACCCATTGGCTATTCCCACTGCATGTCTCAGCAGGGGAAGTGCTTCCTGACTTCTCCTTCGAATTCCTCATGGGATCTCACAAAATCACAGAATCACCTAGGTTGGAAGGGACCTTTTAAGATCATCTAGTCCAACCAATGGGAAAAAACAAAACCAACCAACCAACCAACCAAACAAAGCAAAACAAAAAACCCACACCACACAAAACCACCACCCAACACTAAGCCATATCCCCGAGCACCAAGTCAACTTCTCTCTTGAATACCTCCAGGGATGGTGCCTCAACCACCTCCCTGGGCAGCCCATTCCAATACCTGACAACCCTTTCAGGAAAGAAATATTTCTTAATATGTAACCTGAACTTCCCCTGGTGCAACTTGAAGCCATCACCCCTTGTCCTGTCATC
>VZRU01020577.1:146092-183550 GCA_013398155.1 Pedionomus torquatus
CCTCTCCTATGAATACAGGCTGAGAGAATTGGGATTGTTTAGCCTGAAAAAGAGAAGGCTCCAGGGAGACCTTCTAATAGCTTTCCAGTACCTGTGGGGGGATCTATAGAAGAGATGAGGAGGGATTCTTCATCAGGGAGTGGAGTTATAGGATGAAGTGGAATGGTTTTAAAATGAAAGAGAGGAGCTTTAGATTAGATCTCAGGAAGAAATTCTTTCTCCGCCCCGTGAGGGTGGAGAAACACTGGAATGGGTTGACCAGAGAAGCTGTGGATGCTCCATCTCTGGAGGAGTTCAAGGCCCACAGGCTGGATGGGGCTCTGAACAACCTGGTCTAGTTGGAGGTGTCCCTGCCCAAGGCAGGGGGTTGGAACTGGATGATCTTTNAAATGGTCAGAGGACCTCTCCTATGAATACAGGCTGAGAGAATTGGGATTGTTTAGCCTGAAAAAGAGAAGGCTCCAGGGAGACCTTCTAATAGCTTTCCAGTACCTGTGGGGGGATCTATAGAAGAGATGAGGAGGGATTCTTCATCAGGGAGTGGAGTTATAGGATGAAGTGGAATGGTTTTAAAATGAAAGAGAGGAGCTTTAGATTAGATCTCAGGAAGAAATTCTTTCTCCGCCCCGTGAGGGTGGAGAAACACTGGAATGGGTTGACCAGAGAAGCTGTGGATGCTCCATCTCTGGAGGAGTTCAAGGCCCACAGGCTGGATGGGGCTCTGAACAACCTGGTCTGGTTGGAGGTGTCCCTGCCCAAGGCAGGGGGTTGGAACTGGATGATCTTTAAGGTCCCTTCCAACCCGAAACATCCTATGATGCTATGAAAGGAGGCAGAACACATCTCCTTCTTGTGGAAGCCCCATGGCTGTTGGTGAGAGTCAAGGTTCCTTTTGCTCATTCTTCCTGTCTGTCCACATGAATTTTTCTCTCTTCAGTGCCTCGTGACACAGCTTGAGCAAGAGAGGAGCACCCCTTCCTCACTGCTTATCCCCTGTCTCTGCTGTCCCCTTACTGAAATTGCTCCACAGCCTGTTGGGTTTGACACTGTTTTGGCTGGTGGGATCTATTGTTTTTGGCTCTGCTGGGCCTGGAAGGCCTTCTTTTCTGTGGTTTGATGAAAATTCAGCAGCAGGAAGGGAGGGCAGCCCCCTCTCTGTGCTGTTCAGTAGCCTGGCTCACAGAATCACTTGCAGGAGCACTGAATCCTCTACGGGATCGCCTGGGTCCCATCCACTGAGGGGGAAAAGAAGGGTCTTATTCACCCCTGGATTCTTTCTCTCCATGGACAGCAGAGGAGACCTGGGGACTTACAATACTTTTGTCACCACACTGGGGCCAAGCATCTACTTTTTAGGAAGTATGAAGCCTAAATAACCTGCCCAGGGGAAGTATGGGAATTTGTCCACCTGACTGTGATACCTTCTCCTGGCAAGTGGGTGGTTGCTTCTCCCATGAAGCTGCTTACTGGACTCTTTGTTTCCTTCCTATATATGCTGGGTCTCTAATTGCAGATATTGACTTCTCTTTGACATCGGTCAATATTTAGCTCTTGAGTTAATAAATATTTAGATTTACCTCGTTGAAATCAATGTGTCGTAAGTTCTTTCTGCTATCATTCATGGTTACACCCTGGGGGCAACGGATGGGAAAGCCCTGTCATGCTTTCAAAACCTGTTTCTGCAATGATATTTGTAGATTGAGTTCATCCTGTTCAGGAAAGGTCACATCCTCAGCTGTGTCAAATGCTAGCTGGAGTCATCATGGTTCATAAGATCACACAGGGAAGTAAAGCACAGGGGGGTTTATTCTAATTTTCTTCTTAGTTTTGTTTGAACAGCTTCATGCTGGCATAAGCAGATCAATCTGTAGACTGAAGGACTCTTGTCATCTTTCTAATGTCATGTTTGGGTTTCCATTCAGTTCCATGTCTGGATACTCAAATCTTCAGAGGTTTCTTCGTCTGTATTTCCCATATAAACAGGGTGGAATCAGAATCCCTTTGAGAAGGTAGAAATATTTGAAAATCAAAGTCAGACTGTGCAGTCCTTAGGTGACCCAACAATCTATACTGGAAGAGTCTACATAGTGCATTCAGGGAGCCTGCAAGCTACTTTGGTCATCTCATCCCAAAAAAACATATTGAAGCACAGGATTAGGGCCTTTACCCAGACAATTGGACACTTGGAAATCCTCTTGGAGGACAGTCTGGAAAATACAGCTCATTGACACCAAGGTGAAAACTGTCAAGATGAGAACTACATACTGTGTGTGCAGACTGCAGGGACAGCTCTTAAGATGAGAACTCAAACAATAATTTAGATTGGAAAGGACTTCTGGAGGTCTTTAGTCCAAAGCTCCAACTTTTATCCCAGAAAACTCTTCAACAGAAGAGTTGAACACTCCCGGAACACTCATCCAACATTCTGAATTTGCTAAAGCTCCATTGATTTTACTTCTGTGGAGGATTATGAGTTTCACCAGACACCTGTGGTCTTTGCTACATGTATGTCTACAGGTACGTTGCTGAAACTCACCCTGTGGCAACGTGTGCTGTGGAAAACAAGGAAACAATAGACAGCACTTAGCTATTTTTAAAATGCTGCTGTTGGGGAAAGCTGCTGACACACATTTCTTGCTCCCTAAGCAGCAGAATCAAGTTTTCTAGTCCCCTGTACGTTTACATCCTGCAGTACTCCCAGTTCCTCTCAGTGTCCTTTACCATTTTGGTCAGGAATGGGCAAACTACAGTACTGCTGTTAGGGCCCTGAGGTACCAGCTGGTGGACCAGGAGGCATCTGCTGACTGATCAGTCGACTCCTGCCCAGCAGGATGAGTGAGGAATTGCTTTTCCGTTCGAAGCCCTATTACCATAGACTGATTTGCTTTTAATTCTCCTTTCCCTGGTTGCTGATATTAGTGAAACTTTCAGAAACTTCATACTCCCACAGAGCGGCAAGGATCCCTGTCTGAAAGTGGGGTGATACTGTCCAACAGGCTTGAAAGTGTTAATGGCTGAGCAAAAGACCACATGGGCATCATTTTATTCAGGAAACAGGCTAGAGAAGCACAATATCTCCAGTCCAAATAAAAGGCAGATTTTTTTTCTCCCCTTCTGCTTTTCTCAGTCCAAGGTAAAATGGTGATGAAAGTCTTTTTTTTTTTTCTTCTTTTAATTTAAAAGATAAAACTCACCTGTGCACCGAAGCCTGGGAAGCAAGTTCTTTGCCCAAAGCACAAAATCATTACTTGATCAAGTTAGCCTTTGAGCAACTAAATTTCAAAGGAAAACATTGACTTGGGGTGCTTTTGCTTGTCACTTGAGAAGATTAAGCACCATATAGAGGGAAATAAAGACAATGGGAGGCCAAATACTGGGAAAATCTTTCATCTGGTGGAATTGCCTGCTGAGGAAAGCAAGGGATGCCCTTGTTGCTGCTACTTTTAAAGTTAGATTAGGACAAGGATGAAAACAGTCTAATATCCAGATCCTGTTTCTTATAATCTTAATGAAAATACTCTGATTGCAGAGGGTACAGCACAGTCTTCTCCCTTATCTGTCTGCTAATCACTCTCTCCCTCCTCTGAAGCTACCTATAATGTCCATTGCTATGGCAACCGAGCATGGTATGTATCACAGACAAGATGACATATGCATCTTTTCCTGCCTTAATAGCTCCCGTGTTTAGGCTGCAGTCTTTCTTCCCCCATTGCCGAGTTCCCCCAAGGACGGACGCACGCACGCCGGCATCATGGGTTTGCATCTCCTCGCGGGCAGCTGCTGCCCTCACCCGCTGAACCGCTGGCGCTGGGAAACCTGGTGGGTTGTCATTCAAACCAGCTTCTCATGGACCATAAATTTGTGATGCGTCCCCTCCGGGGTTTAATTACATGTATTTTTAACTGAGTGGCAGGAAAATATTTTGAAAGAAACAACGTTCATCGAGCTTAAAGGGTAATTACCCAAGAGCTAAACATGCCTAGAGAAATGGGAGTTATTGCATTCTGGGCTTTGTCAGGCAGGTCAGTCATTAAAGTTTAACACATGAAGCCAATATTTTATCTCAGCAAGTTTGCACCAGTGAACATTGATCCATTGGCTGTTTGTTCATGCTCCAAAATACATACCCATCAATACCAGAAGCCTTCTGAACCCAAGGACGGGGTCATAGTGAAACAAGCAGAGAGCTGTCAGTGATGCTTAGAAGATTTACATCCTCTTCCAAAGAGTTAGCCGCAGAGAGAGCTCAAAATTTAATGGTAAAGCAGAAGCTGGTCTTCTCCATCTCAGATGGATGTGTGGGGTGGTATTAGTTACTAACGTAGCCCATCTCCACCCATGGAGTCCCTCAGCCAAAAGTAGACTGGATTTCTACTGCAAGAAATTGCAGAATCACACAATACTAGGGGGTTGGAAGGGACCTCTGGAGATCATCTAGTCCAACCCCCTGCCTAAGCAGTGTCCCCCAGAGCAGGTGGCACAGGAACGCATTTGCAAAACAGGTGGGTTTTGAATGTCTCCAGAGAAGGAGACTCCACACTCTCTCTGGGCAGCCTGTCCAGGGCTCTGCCACCCTCATAGGAAAGTTTTGCCTCCTGTTGAGATGGAAATTCCTGTGTTCCAGTTTGTGCCCATTGGTCCTTGTCCTGTCACTGGGCACCGCTGAGAAGAGTCTAGCCCCGTCCTCTTTGACACCCACCCTTTACATATTTATATAGGCACCAGATAAGATAGGAGCACCAGAAGCCTTTGCTGAGACAGTAGCTGGACTCATAGAATCATAGAATGGTTAGAGTTGGAAGGGAACTTAAAGGTCATCCAGTTCCAACCCCCTTACCATGGGCAGGGACACCTCCCACCAGTCCAGGTTCCTCAAAGCCCCTTCAAGCCTGGCTTTAAATACTTCCAGGGGTGGGGCATCCACAGCTTCTCTGAGCAACCTGTTCCAGGGCCTCACCACCCTCACAGCAAAGAAGTTCTTCCTAATATCCAATCTGAATCTCCTTTCTTCCAATCACTCACCCCCTGTCCTATCACTCCACTTCCTGACAATGAGTCCCTCTCCTGCTCTCCTGTAGGCTCCCTTCAGATCCTGGAAGGCTGCTCTAAGGTCTTCCCAGAGCCTTCTCTTCTCCAGGCTGAACAGCCCCAGCTCTCTCAGCCTGTCCTCACAGCAGAGGTGCTCCATCCCTCTAATCATCTTTGTGACCCTCAGCTGGACCTGTTCCAACAGTTCTATGTCCTTTCTCTGTTGAGGCCTCCAGAGCTGGACACAGGACTCCAGGTGGGGTCTCACGAGTGCAGAGTAGAGGGGCAGAATCACCTCCCGTGACCTGCTGGTCACGCTTCTTTTGATGCAGCCCAGGATGGGGTTGGCTTTCTGGGCTGCCAGCGCACACTGCAGGCTCATGGTGAGTCTCTCATCCATGAGCACTCCCAAGTCCTTCTAATAAGAAATGGCGCCTACTGCAAAGGGTTTACAACTCAGCAGGGACCGACACGCTCAGCTTTAGATGGGGAGAGGACACAGAGATGGAAAAGGACTCGCTGAAGTCTCTGATATCAACCTGACTTCACACCAGCCTTACCCAGGGTGACCTGAAGAAGTCCAGCAATAAAGTGCCAGTTCCATAATGCTGAGCCACAAACAAAGGTCCTCTGGTTTCCCCTCCTGAGCACTGAGCTCGGTGTGCTGCCTTCCTTTTGTTCATCCTCTCCCCCTTAAGTAGTAAATATGAAGGTTGAAGGAGTCAGCCTTGCTTGGCCTTGCCTTGCCAAGCAGAAGCTGAAAGGCGGCACAGTTGCTCTACCTAAATACCTGGGGATGTAAATACTGGGGATGGAAATGAGCTAGTTAAGCTCAGAGCTGCCCCTGGAACGTGAACAACTGGATGTGATGGGGCAGATATATAATATAGCTGAAAATGTGATGTTTTTGTCTGCCTCAAGTTGTGAGATAGAGCTGGCAAGGCATAGATATAATGGCCCAGAAAGTTTTGCTAATTCTTTGAGGAATATAATAATTCGCACTTGAAGGCAAAACCATATCTATTCGTTGTGTTTCCTCTTCCTCCTTTACTCGCTTTTACTCTTAGTCTGCCCTCCTGCCTGCAGCAAAGCTCCCCGGGAGCCCCCTTCCCACCCGAATCCCAAACCCTCGAGCCCCATTTCTTCCTCCAAAGCACACTGATGACTCAGAGCGTGCCAGGGAGATACGCAGCAGGGAGTGGGCTCCACGGGAGAGAAAAGCTGAATTTTTTTTTTATTTTTTTTTTTTTATTCTGACAGAGGAATGAAGGTGCCCGCTTTATCCTGAGATAAACAGGCGAGAAAGATAAGGCAGCTCCGTTTTACTGGGAGGCACGTCTGTGGGATTCGGCGCTGTGCTTCGACCCACAAACATCTGAAGTGCCTCTTTGCCGAGCTGGTGGGGCTTGTGCATATTATTCCTACCAAGGTAAAAACACATGTTTGTGTGTGCCAGCTGTAATGAGGCTGTATTTCCAACAGAGCTGGCTGTCTCGGCAGGTTACCTTTTCCCCTGAACAATACAAAGATTTTCTGCTATCTCTGCCTATACCCTCCTCCCACTGAGTGTTATGCTGAGGCTGCTGGACTTCTATTGTCCAAATTGTTTATGGTTTTAGACATTATTGTGGGTGAATGAGTGGATAGCTGAGACCTGGGTTGCCCAGGGGAAGCCTGCTTTTTCCAAGCCCAAAGAAATGCAATTACCCTCGAGCCACTCTCTTGGCCAGCAGTGATGTGTTGTTGGCCACCAATGATGTGCTGCTGGCCAACAGCACATGGAGGGGCGAAGGCAGAGAGGAGAAGTGAAGCAATAACCTAATGTCTTAGAGAAACAAGCTAAACACATAGATTTCTTAGGAGGGAGGAGAAGCTCTGAATTCCATGGTGAAACCATCAAAGTAGGAGAGGTGTCAATAGCAGTTTCCCAGTTTTCGTGTTCTTTTCTGTCTTTTAAATACTGTGATGAGGTTGAAAGGCCTCAGATGGACTACAGTTTCCTGTAGTCCCATTTTCTGACCATGCTCTGATTGTAAATTGATTTTTTTTCTCGTTTTAAATGGAGATAGATGGAGCTATCACAGTAGGCAGTTCACGAGTCTTTTGGCCAAAGGTTCTGTCCCATTCTTCCTGCTGGTGTGGATAAGCCATGGCTGGGACAGCTTGGGGATTCTTCCCACTCATGTGTAATTCTCTGGTGTCAATAATGAGAAAAGAAAAAAAAAAGCTATACTGTCATTTTGGAAGTTTCATTAAATGATAGCTGGAGCTTTCATGCTGGATTTCCTAGGATGGTGTGAATATGGGTTATCTCCTCAGGCTTCACACAGAGAGGGTCCAATCAGAACGATGCATGAAAAAAAACTTTCTAAAACTATCTCAGGTGGATTTTCTTGAATGACTGGAAAAGCGCTGATGTTGCCCTCGTAGACAATATAGCTAAGCAAGTGCCAAAGTATGGTTGGAGCAGGCAAAGACTTCTCTGGGTCTTCATAGTCCCCTCTTTCTGTCCAGTCCCACCCAATAATCTGGGTCACTCAGGAGCTGGAGTGCCTAATTGCTAGTGGTTGATGACCTCTTGGCTAAGCCACACTGATCGACTTGAATGTATTTCTCTGGTGTTCTGTCATCTCTTTATTTTCTGCCTTAACCTTCACCACCTTTCAGCTGTTCCAGTTTGCTCCTTGATTCTCCTCTTCTCTAGACTCGCGTCGTCTCCCCTTCTTTCTTTCTTAATCTTAAAATTGCTCAGCTTTGCATCTGCTTTGGCCCAAAGACATCCATGGTTCCTTCTCTTTGATACCTATGTCACTGAAGGCAGATGATCCTGCTGCCCAGGGCAACACTGTAGGTATCTCAGACGGGTACAGCTCCATGAAGACTTCCTTAAAAGACACCCTTAATCTCTGAGACTATGACTTTCTATGTAATACCATTACTGAAGGATTATGTCTTTCAAAACTCCTTCTGGAGGAAGTCCTCGGGTATGCTTATGCTGCCTGAGAAATATAAATTAATCTTTTTGGTTTTTTTTTCCTGTGTTTTTCTCTCTCCAGTTGCTGTTCCTCCTCCCACACCAGCCACTCCAGTGTTTATTGGAAGTTTGTGCTAACAAAAGTATGTTTATTGTGTGTGAAGACCATCATCACCAATTTGGTGATTGTTTGGTATCATTTGCATAAGATATGAATCTTAATGAGCTAACCCCTGTAGCCGTGAGATTCATCTCAGCTTGGGCTGTTAGTACGTAGTATGGGAAGATGAGGAAATCTTACCTTCTGACTTGAAGCCCTTACATTTCTCCCTGCTCTTTCTGCTCCACAGAGCAGTTATAGTTACAATACTGGAATGTACAGTATTTATTTTTTTATTTATAATAAAATTAATTTAATTTATAATTTATAATTACATGCTGGAACATGCCTGATTTTATTATTTTCTATGATGCTTCTCTAAAAATAAAAATAAATCCTCAAAAACATCTTTAATTTCTGTCCTCACTCTTTTTCTGCTCACAGCCAGAGCATGGACATTTGATCTCACCCTCTCCCACACTTTAGCATTTTCTGCCCATGGCTTCCTACGTAATTTACTTTCATCAATCAACAATTATGATTTTCCCACTGCCCTGTAACGTATGTCTTTGCAGTTTCGCTGGTGGCCGTAATGTGCATTGGTTTTGACCAATCATTTGATACCTGCTCTTTTCCATAGGTGTGGGGTGGTCTCTAACTGTTCTGGGACATAAGCTGCTAAAAAAGGGGAAGGGACTCCTTGCTGCTATATAGTCCTTTCTATTCCATCATCTGACTCTGGCTCAGAGTTGAAGGTATTTTTGCCTTGCGAGCTATGCTCTTGATCTTGGTCTGGCATGATTGTATCCAGGTAGACAAGAACATTCAGCCAAATACTCTTTCCATAACTCCATTTTCTCATTCACGCTTGTTCTCAGGCTGCCAGGACTCCTCTTAGTGCATCTAGCACTGGCACAGCATTGTTCCCACCCAACACAACCTTTTTCCATCTCACTTTCCCATCATGTTTTCCTGGTGCTTCTCCATACCCTGGAAAGGTTTACATGCCTTTGGAAATTTCCCTCTGCTTTGTTTTGTGCTTTTGTTTCCACTCTCCCATAATCCTTGGCTCTGTTTGCATTTTGCCTCTAATGCTCTTGTTTTGATGTTTGTCCAGCTCCTCCTTGTTTGCTTAAGCCTCCCAATAAGTTCCCTACTGTGTTCTCTATTGCTTCCTTAAATATTTCCCATCTGGTCTCTACTGAGATTTCTTTATCATTCCACATTGATGGCCTGAAAGTCTCTCCAAGCATTACCTTCTGTGTCTCTATCAAAGGCTCGCCTTTTAAACTTTGCTGGATCAAATTTAGCTCCAGTGTCACCCATCTTTCCCTTGGGCTTTCACGCCTTCGTCATCTTTCCACTAAGTAATTCATGATCGCGGCTGCCCTTCAGCGTCGCTATAGACTTTCACACCCAGCAGTGACTCTGTTGTGCCTTTTGCAGGCAATCATGTGGTCCATCTGTTCCTGTGTGTGACCAGCTGGTGACCCCGTGTAAATCCACGAGGGAGCCAAGGGCCACTGGTGATCAGACTACGCTCCTCACAGCAACTTCTCACCGGTTCAGCTCCTCCCAGCCCCACGTGGCCCAGCAGATTCTTTCGCTTGTTATTTCTCCTTTCATCCTCCACGGTCCCGGCTTTCACCTTCACAACTGCCTCATAAGCAGGGTCCTCGTTTCAGAGGCTGGATGGATAGTATTTATATTTTCCCTTCTCTGCAAATTGTTTTGGTGCATGACAGCAAATCACGGCTGGGCAGAGATTACTGCAGGCTGTAGTAAATATTGTTGTGATGATCCTCTCAGGTATTGGTTTCCTGTTGTCCTTTTTCCTTTTGCACATGGAGACAATTTCTGGGGATAAATAAATAAATAAATAAATAAAGATGTATAATATCCAAATATGCTGTGCCTCCTGGGTGTCTCTCATTTGGCAGCTGCAGATGCACAGCTGAGCTGTGCTGCTCACCGCTCTGTGATGAGAAGCAGGTCCAGGAACCCATCCCAGAAGCTGTGTGGTTTCTCAGCCATTCTCCAGTCTCCATGATCATTTCCATGTGCTTGGGTCATCGGTCAGATTAAATTGTAAAACTCTTCATAGAATCATAGAATGGTTGGAGTTGGAAGGGACCTGAAAGCTCATCCAGTTCCAAACCCCCTGCCATGGGCAGGGACACCTCCCACCACACCAGGTTGCTCAAAGCCCCATCCAGCCTGGCCTTGAACCCCTCCAGGGATGGGGCAGCCACAGCTTCTTGGGGCAACCTGTTCCAGTGCCTCACCACCCTCACAGCAAAGAATTTCTTCCTAATATCCAATCTAAATCTCCCTTCTTCCAGTTTAAAACCATTACCCCTTGTCCTATCACTGCACTTCCTGACCAAGAGTCCCTCTCCAGCTCTCCTGTAGCTCCCTTCAAATATTGGAAGGAGTCTTCCTGCAACAAGTTCTGGATATAATGATTGATTATGCTTGTCTGGCTTACGTGAAAGCCTCACTATCCTTTCCCGGAATCATCAGCATGGGTATCAGTGCCACCTTCATGCCTTTCCTTCCACAAGCGAAGTTTTGACTGTTTTGATTTAAAATACGAGTTTTTCTCTACCTACGTAGACTTCCCAGACAAGGTGAAGTGACCTTCTTTAGTAGAAGATACGACTTTTTTTTTCTTCAATATTTTTTTTTTGTCTTAAATAAATCAATTCTATTCAGTAATATTTGTTGGGAAATTTCTGGGTCATTCCCATCCATCACTTATATATGGACCTGCAAAGAGCCTGTCTCCCAGCACAGGAGCAACCTGTCTTTCCTTAATTTTTAAGATATGTGGTTAAGATGTTTATTAAAATATTCTGAAGTAGAAAACACAGTGAACAGAGAGGACATAAAAGGATGGGATTGAGTTTGAAATTAAGGTACCTACATTTAGGTGCCTGCATTAGGTGTCTGCATGTGAGATAGGCATCTAAGCTCCCACGGCAGCAAATGGAAATGCGTCCGTCCCCTGCTATGTGAGATGCTGGATGGGCTTTCCTTTTGGCCTCCAGGTGGTCAGGAGGCACAGGAGTGAACAGGTCTCCTGTCACATCATCTGGCACCACGTGGAGGTGTCAGACACCTGATGCCACATCAAAAGGCAGCTGGTGTTTTCATTTACACCAGCTGAGCCTCTAGTCAACACCCTCAACGTAGTCCACATTCAGCTAAGCACATGCAGGTGTTGGCTTTTAGACACCACTGAGTCCCTTCGCAGCCCCATCAACACCAAATCTCCACTGATGGTAGTGCAGTTTCACGTGCCCATGTTGACGCTTAACCTTATGTCAACAGGGAAGTCGGTTACCTCAAGGAATGATGCCATCAGCTTAAATTAACCTTCTTCTGTTACCACCTGCAAACATACAGAGTTTGGATCAACAGTGGAGACTCAATGCAATTTTTCAGTAGTTCATTGTAGAATCCTCCCAGAAATAGTCAACCCAAATCACTGTTGCATTGTTTTCCATGTTGTCACTTAAGTCACAGCAAAATAGTATGAGATATGGATAGAACGATGGTCTTTGATACTCATTTTGTGGTGCACAAATGAATAAGAAGGGGAATTCCCAAAGAGCTTCACTGGGAATTTTCTACTAGCCACAGCCAGTATCCCACAGACAGACACTCCTTGGGGTCCCAGACTCTCGGGTTCAAAATGCGTAGCAAACTAATAACAGCAGAGATCCCTGATGATGTTTCTGAACTCCAATAACATACCTGAAATGTATGTATGGATGGAAGAGCTGAAATGTGATGGGCAGAGCAGTTTGGTCCATGTTTCGTCATGTTAAATGTAGAAAAAAACATGCAACTCGTGTTTCTCAAGAGAAACACATGGAAGGCGAGTGGTGTAAATGTGAACCAGCTGTGATCCTTCTGTGATCATGGAGTTCATTCCCTTCTGTGAACCATTAATGTCAATGTGTATATTGATTGCATGTCACCTTCCCTCCTCAGCAGCCAAAATATACAGCCGAGCTGGGCCTAACCGGGGATGGGGTAGGACAGAGAAGAGGAAAACCATCTGTAACGGATATTTACTCTTAACCAGCCATAACTGAAATCCTAACAATGATTCAGAGATCCCAGAGCTGGAAGAAACCAATGTGATCATCTAAGTTGACCTGCTGCGTCATTAAAGTAACAAAATTTCACTCATGAAGTCCACCAACAGGGGGCTGATTATGTCAGAGCACATCTTCTCAGGAGACCTCCACTCTTGACTCACAGCCTCTTACAGGAACAGTCAATACCTAAAGAGAAACACACACTAGGTTATGAGAGAAACTGATCGACAGTTCTCAAAAATACATAGCTCAGAGTCTGCATTTAGGAAAATCAATGAAATGGATTAAATTTCCAAAGCTACTCCACAGGACATAACGATCAGCAAAACCATGGTCAGAGCATAGAACTGCCAATACATGATTTCTCCTCCTGGTGGTTTTCTTGGTTTGTCTTTTCTGCTTATGCCTCGAGTGGTGGCTTGAGCTTCTGAGTGATGCCTTACACAGCCAAGATATAGATGCATTCACTGGCTTAGACTGCAAGATGGTGTGGACCAGACCATGGTTTGCTTAGACTTGCTTGTCCTGAGGCCAACTCTTCTCTGATGAGCTTTGCTTCCAGATGGATTCACGTCTTGTGACAGTGCTTCAATCAGAGACTTCTTTTACCCTGAGCTGCAGTTCACAGACCCAAAAACTGAACCTTCCCCACATATGCAGGAGAGAACTGAAAGTGGGGATGGCATCTTGAGCATTGAGCCTCACATACTCAAAGCATTGGCCCACAGACTTCAAGTCATACCAGAGTATGACTAATTAAATCACGAGTGTAGCTGAGAGCCAAATCATGGCTCAACACAATAGCTTACGCTCACAGGCGATGCTGTGATGCCTGTGATAGTGAGTAGATGAATGTCCATGCTTTCCACTGGAAGTGACTTCAGTGACTCTTTCTGCTTCCTTTTTCCATCAAAACACATTAAAAGTGATAAAGTTTAGCACTCGCAGGAGAGATTTTCCAAGCTGCCTGTGGGTATCTGGACATGTGTTTGTTTCCTGTTGAAACAGATCTCCAAATGCTTATAAAATCCCAGCTCTTTGCAGAGATGCAAGGTCTGAAGTGATACAGGGAATTTCTTCCTCTGGTATATGAGCTCTTAACTCTCTTATCTCAGTCTCAGAGCCCCTAGAACTGACTCACATTTTTGTACATTAAACCACTGGGCCAGCAGCAAGTTCAGCCTCTTCTGACTTTGGATCCTGTTAGTCATTGCCGATGTTGTTTCTCTGTAATTCCCTAATGCCTTTGACACGGTCCCCTATGACATCCTTCTCTCTGAACTGGAGAGTTAGGGATTTGATGGGTGGACTGTTCAGTGGATGAGGAATTGTTTGGATGGTTGCTTCCAGAGAATAATGGCTCTATGTCCAGATGGGGACAGTGACAAGAGGTGCTCCTCAAGGGTCTGTACTAGGACTGGTAATGTGTAGTATCTTCATCAATGACATAGACAGTGGGATTGATTGCACCATCAGCAAGTTTGCAGGTGACACCACCAAGCTGAGTCGTGCAGTCAACATGCTGGAGACACAGGATGCCATTCAGAAAGACCTGGACAGGCTCAAGCAAAAAGTGAGCCCATGTGAACCTCCTGGCTGAGTGCAAGGTCCTGCACTTGGGTCAGGGCAACCTCCGGTATCCATACGGGCTGGAGGACAAATGAATTGAGAGCGGTCCTGCCCAGGAGGATTTGGGGCTACTGGTGGATGAAAAGCTGGGCAGTGTGTGCTCACAACCCAGAGAGTTAATGGCCAGCAGGTTGAGGGAGGGGATTCTGCCCTTCTGCTCCACTCAAATAATATTTCCATCCCTGAAAACATTCTAGGTGAGGTTGGATGGGGCTCTGAGCAGCCTGAGGTAGTTAAAGATGTCCCTGCCCATGGCAGGGGGTTGGACTAGATGATCTTTAAAGGTGTCTTCCAGCCCAAACTATTCTATGCTTCTGTAATTCTATGATTCTATGATTCTATGATTCTATGATTCTATGTTAGGAGACTAAAACCAGTAAATAACTGTGAAGGCAAGTAATGGAGATGCTCTCCCCATGCTATGCTGTTCCCATTATGTCACTCATCTGTGCAGTTCCTCCACATGGGGAGGGTCTCCAGGTGGTATGAAAGGAAGAGATTATGGCATGAAAAGTCTGAGACCAGAACTTGCTTTCCCATGAGCTCTGTTACAGCCAGAATTGTTGATCTGTAGAAACTGCAACGCCTGCTCTAACTCCCTCCAACCTCGGACGTAGAGATGGAATGAGGAAGATGGATTAAAGGTTTAGAAATGAGGTACCAGCTTTCACATAGTCACAGGTTTTATAAGAGGAGAGGCATTAAATATCACCTTTCTTGCCCTCCCCTAGGGCTCTGAAGTTCCCAGTGCTTCAAGGGGAGCTTGTTACCAGCACCTTGGATGCTGCTGCGTTTCCAAACAAACAGACGTGGCAAATGCATTTTAGAAATTGGCATAAAATCTCAGCAGCGACTGAACAATGACTTCCTTTGTCTCTCAGCCTCCCCCCAAATGCTTATACAATTAAAAATGAAATTGCACCTCTGGGCTGAGCTGCAGCCCTGCTCCTCAGAGGCCCCTTCAGTCCAATTGGCAAAAGATGAGGTCTGGCAAGGCGTAGTCTGCTCGTATTTGCAAAACGCTTTGGAAACAAAAACTGCTGCGCAGCACTGAGTCGTGCAGCTGTGACTGTGGAAGAGAAGCCTGTGGAGCCGAGGAATACATCTGGATCCCTTCTGGAGAGCCACTGGGATCTGCGGGTAAAGTGTAGAGTTCATATTAGCAACAATAACCCAGGACTGAGCACTGGGGACCTCAACGCTGCAGAATGCTCTAGGAAAAGTGAAGTCTTGGGCGTTTTTGCAGGCAGAGTGCCCTGTTTGAGACCCACAGGCATTGCAGTTTGGGCATGTGTTCTGCTCCCCCAGTACAATGGCAGAAGTCTGGCTGTGCACCGTTGGAGAGCAGCAGTGCGGCTCGTCATTAATGCTAACCTTGCACAGAGAAGGGAATGAACCTCGTCAGCAAAAACAGGCATTTAGCTCAAGAGAATGAGACTAAACAATCAGTCTTGGGCGCTCGTATCACTCCACTCCCACAGCCACTGGTCCTCTCCCTACATCTCATGCACGTTGCCCTGTAGGTGATGACTCCCACCTGATGAGTGAGGAATTGGGGCAAAAAATGCGATTTTCAGACCCCTTTCTCTGATGCCTCTCTTTAAGGAGTGAGAAGCCATTCCACCATGTCATAACAACCAATGGTAACTGGAAGCTGTAGGTACCTCTCTCGGATATGTTTTCCATTTCTTGCAAAGGACCTGTCCCAAATATGTTATAAACCACTGGATTTGAATCTGCTTTCAGGGGACCTGAAGATCTGTGCCCCTGCTGCTTTTCTTCCAGTTATACGGTTATTCACTTGTATTTCTTTTCTTCCAGTCATCTCTTTTTTTATTTTTTTTTTGGAGAGAAAGACAGAGACTGGAGGGAAAAAGAAAAAAAAATGGATGCTTCTGATAAAAAACCTTTGCTTTCTCTATTTTACTTTAGTATTGTGAATGGATCCAAGCAAACCTCCATCTGCAATATCAGTTTGGGTTTTTTCGTTCCTCTGTCTGCAGGGAGAGGTCTCCGTTAGCCAAATGATTATTCTTGGAATAATAAAAAGTTGCAGCTGGAACCAAGAGCCTGGCTGATGTGGACAATAAAACCATGGGAAGTCATGGTATTATACATACAGAAAGATGAGATTGTTGTGCCTTGACAGGCTCAGAAATCTCCCTGTCTGTGCAGCCGCTTGCTTTCACCCCCCCTGCAGATCAAACCCTTCAAAATTAACCCAGCTGTTGACATGGACTAAAAATGGAGAGTAATGAAGGGAAACTCTACCTGAAATAGCAGTGACACCTTCAGTGGGAGGAGAAAGAAGGCAGCCTGCAGCTTCCAGCCCACGTGTAAGAGCTTGTGTAAGGAGGGAGGAATTGAAACAGAAACCTGAAAGAAAATACCACGCTGTATTACTCTGACAATATGGGGATCTCCTAAATCTCGGGGTCAAAAATGCAGTGAATAATACCTACAGTAAGTGCTGTCATGGCAGAACTGCATAAACACAAGAAACTGGCATCTTTTGGGGATGAGTTTAAGTCTAAAATTCCCTGAAGTGTGGGTTTAAGTCCATTCCCTGCTCAGCAAATTGATAGATGCACTGTGTGCAACCTCTTGATCCTCACGTCCTTTTTACTCCTAAGTGTCCCAAAGGGTTTTGCAAACACTAACATGACAAAGCATGACACATCAAGACACACGCAAAGTACAATACAGGTGCCACCAGATAAAAATATGCTAACAACCTTTGATCCTGTGATGTGCCCTCATTTCAGCTCCTCTCTAAAGCTGACGGAGGTGAGAGCTCATGAAGCATATGGCAGAAGACTGAAGAGCAGATTTGGATTGGCTATTAGAATCATAGAATCATAGAATGGTTAGAGTTGGAAGGGACCTTAAAGATCATTGAATTCCAACCCCTCTGCCACGAGCAGGGACACCTCCCACCACACCAGGTTGCTCCAAGCCCCATCCAGCCTGTCTTTGAACACCTCCAGGGATGGAGCAGCCACGACTTCTCTGGGCAACCTGTTCCAGGGCCTCACCACCTTCACAGCAAAGAATTTCTTCCTAATATCTCATCTAAATCTCCCTTCTTCCAATTTAAAACCATTACCCTTTGTCCTATCACTCCACTTCCTGACAAAGAGTCCCTCTCCAACTCTTCTGTAGCTCCCTTCAGATACTGGAAGGCTGCAATAGGGTCTCTCTGGAGCCTTCTCTTCTCCAGGCTGAACAGCCCCAGCTGTCTCAGCCTATTAGAAACAAGTTCTTTACTTGAGGGTGGTGGAACACTGCAACAGGTTGCCCAGGGAGGTGGTTGAGGCCCCTTCCTTGGAGATATTCAAGGTGAGGCTGGATGAGGCCCTGGGCAACCTGGTCTAGTTGGGGGTGTCCCTGCAACTGCGGGGAGGTCAGACTAGATGACTTTTGGAGGCCTGGACAATTCTGTGATTCTATGATTCTATAAGATCTGGTTTAGCTGTGGAGCACCAGGATGTGGCCAGGACACCCTGGATGGGTGAGCCTAAGAGAATTAGATATCTGGTTCTGTCTGACTGCACTTGGGCTCTGACATTCACAAAGAGAGCAGAGAGATGGTCTTCTCTTAAATGTAATGATGCTGAAAGTGTCAGCGTGTATTGTGGTTAAGATTTTGATCCAAACGTGCTGTGAATCCTCTTCGTGAAAAGCAGTCCAACTCACATGGAAAACTGCTTTCTGTTGGCCGTTCCTCAACACTTCCCAAACTGGCAGGGACGAGCTGTCCCTTCTTTCCCCTTCCTCACTCTCCATGGAGCTAGATGCCCCCAGAGACAGCTTGGTGCCGTGCTATGTGTCCAAGGCAGCCAGCCCGCTGCAGGGCTTGGCGGAGAAGCCAGATTCCTTGGCCTGGCCCTTGACCACAAGTTCATCCTCACATACCAGGAGTGGTAGCGCTGTTCCCAGCTTTTCACACAGCTGGAGCTGCCACTAAGGCACCGAATCAGGAATGAAGGAGAAACAGCCACATGTATTTTGTTTGCAAGAACAAATGCAAACAAAGATGCTTTCCTTCTGAAACTACAAAAGTCTGTGGTTTACAAAGAATTCCTTGCATGTCCCCCTAATATTCCCTGTCCTCTTCTCCTTGTACCCCTTCCCTGCCTCATCACACGCTGCTCCCTGTCCTACCAACCTTCTCTTATCATGCCCCAGAGAAAAAAAAAAAAGCAGGAGAAAAACATCCCCACCAAAGCAAACCAGATTGCTACACTGGCTTTCTGGGGACATGCATGGAGAAAAGCCCATATGGAAAGGGCTTATATGTTATTCAGTCTAGACCACTCCTGTCTTGGGTTCAGACCTATCGTTGTGTGCTAAAGAGGGCTAAAAAGAGCTTTAGCTCTTCAACTCCCCTCCCTCCCTGCTGCATCCCAGTCCTGACACCATTCCCACTATTATTCCACTCTGCCTTCTCTATCCTTTGCTCCCGATTTAGGAAGACATGGGAATATTTGAGGTGGAAAGAGCTGCAATGCCAACACTACAGCAGAAGAGAGGAGAGGGAGATTGGCTGAGATGGGAGGGCAGCTGCTAGAAGATGTCTCTGGTGGTTCCCATCCCTCAGTGCATCCCCTAAGTAGTGGTGAAGTGAGAAGTGGACCCCACCCCAAAGCCAAGCTCCAGAGCCGAGCCCTGGTTACAGGCAGAGCCCAGTTCCCTGAGATTGGGCACTTCAGAGCCTCCTCAGCTCTGTTTCCAATTTTGGTGCAGCTCTGCACACATTGGGTAATGTCTTCCCTCTCTGATTCTTTCAAGTGCTATTGGTCAGAGAAAGAAAAATAAATCAGTTTTCATCTTTCCCCCCTAGACCCTGACTTGATCCCTTTCATGCACCGGTTCTTGTTGTTTCCAGTGCTCCAAACAATGTGTGTCTTTTATCCTGGCACCTCTATGTAAACTGATACCAATCCCAGCAAGCTGTTGCTCTTACTTAAGGAGTTCAGTTTGCCAAACTGAAATTTGAGAAATTCAGGCTGGAAAGAAATAGGAAGAGCAGTGGAAATTCCCCAGGGAAGAGGATTGCAGAGAGGTGTGGGAGATCCTCAAGCACAAGGCTGGAGGACTTCCCACTGGACACAGCTTCATCCAACCAACAGCAATGAGTTTGGTTTAGGGCTTTGGATAAAATCCTCCAGGCATCTGTATGATGTTGAGGACTGACACATACTCTCTGTAGAACTCTCCTGTACTCTGTAGGTTCATTTTACCCAATAAAAAGCTATCAAGAAGTGAAGAAAATTAAAGCTTGAAATCCAGACCCTGAGGTTGACCACAGAGAGGGTTTTAACCCCTTCAATCCTTTTGCAGACTCTAGGAGGCTCACTGGGGACCTCTCCATTGCCACTGAAATTGTGGGGAAGGTATTCAGCTACTGCAAAGACGGCACAGATGATTCTGCCACTTTACTCTGCTCTGGTGAGACCCCACCTGGAGCACTGTGTGCAGGGCTGGAGCCCTCAAGATAGGAAAGATACGGACCCAACGGAGCAGGTCCAGAGGAGGGCCACAAGAATCATCAGGGGGCTGGAGCACTTCTGCTACGAAGACAGGCTGAGGGAGCTGGGGTTGTTCAGCCTGGAGAAGAGGAGGCTCCAAGGAGACCCCTAGCAGCCTTTCAGTACCTGAAGAGGCATACAGGAAGGCTGGGGAGGGGCTGTTCAAAAACGCCTGCTGCGATAGGATGAGGGGCAATGGCTTTAAGTTGGAGAAGAGCAGATTTAGATTAGCTATTAGGAACAAGTTCTTTACTTTAAGGGTGGTGGAACACTGGGACAGGTTGCCCAGGGAGGTGATTGAGGCCCCTTCCCTGGAGATATTCAAGGTGAGGCTGGATGAGGCCCTGGGCAACCTGGTCTAGCTGGGGGTATCCCTGCAACTGCAGAGAGGTGGGACTAGATGACCTTTGGAGGTCCCTTCTGGCCTGGAGGATTCTATGATAGTTAAAATCAAGAGAGCTGCAAAGCCTGTCTGTTCTTTTATCCCCTAGGACACAGCCTTTGAAGCCACAGATGGGAAGTGTGCTCAGTTTGGATGAGAGTGGTTATGTGTGTGAGCTCCTGTCTAGTACTGAGAGCTAGAGCCTGGTCTGCTGGGTGAGTTAGGTGCCTGCTAGGTGGATGGGTGGCTCCTTCAACCACATCAGCCTTTTGGTGTGAGCACCTCTGGAAGCTTTGGGGCTCTCCAAACTGGAGCAGACGCCTCATCAGGGGTGCACAGGCTGCTCTGAAGTGGTAAATGGACACTGCCCCTTCCACTGGGGTGGAAATCGTGACTCTGAGTCAACAGAGCAAAGACACAATGCACGCAATGGGAAAATATTTAACTCGGTGGTTTTGGCTCGAGCAGAGAGCGTTTCTCTCATGCCAACAGCCTTTCAGAGCTGACTTTAGCACGCACCTCCTGTCTCTGTCTTGACAGAACTTCTTGGCAATTCCATTCAGTACTGTGAACTCCATTCTGGTGAAACCCCACCTGGAATACTGCATCTAGCTCTGGAGCCCCAGCACAGGAGAAACAAAGACCTGTTGGAATGGGTCCAAAGAAGGGAATGAAGATGCTGTGAGGTTTGGAGTCCCTTTTCTGTGAGGACAGGCTGGGACAGTTGGGGTGGGATTCAGCCTGGAGAAGAGAAAGCTCCAGGGAGACCTTAAAGCCTGATCCAGCACCTAAAGAGGTCTACAAGAAAGATGGGGGCAAACTTTTTAGCAGGTCCTATTGTGATAGGACAAGGGGATAATGGCTTTAAAGTAGAAGAGGGCAATTCAAACTGGATATAGGGAAGAAATTTTTTGAAATGAGGGTGAGATACTGGCCCAGGTTGCCCAGAGAGACGGTGGATGCCCCAACCCTGGAAACATTCCAGGTCAATTTGGATAGGGTTCTGAGCAACCTGACCTAGTTGAAGGTGTCCCTGCTCATTGGAGGGAGGTTGGACTCGATGACTATAGGCTCCTTCCAACCCAAACTCTTGTGATTCCATGATTCTATGAAATCACTAGAAGAATAAAGGGGCATTCAGGCCCACCCGTAGTCGATAAATGGAATCTTGGATGCCTGATTCAAGTCTGAGGATCCTTCCAGCCCCTTTCTGTATGTCTCTATATGCAGATCACACTGGATGCCATGCAAAGCTTGTCACAAAAACCCCTTTAGCATCTCTCCTTGAATGACATCCCTGGGAGGAGAGCTTAGTCTTCTACTTGGATCAGAAATGAACAGAACAGGTAAAGTCCAGGCTTAGAGTCAAGGTCAGAAAATAATGGTTGTTTTATAAGCCTGATATTCTCTCCTTATTCTCTGGCCTCCTTCCCACCCTTAATAGGGTTCAATATTACAACTTCTGTTAATTATTCATCATACCCTGTATTTGTTTAGGTAGTAGGTCACATCATGAACTCCCCTAACCTGCCTGGTCTAGGCTTACTGGGTTGTAAATTAGCCGAGGCAGTGTTGGCGGATGGTGGCTGCGATGAACAGGCACTTCTTCCTTCCTTCTGTAAGCAGTTTCAGCATGACTTTGCAGCATTTTGAAGCATGCGTGATCTCTGCCCGTTGTTTTCACCTCATTGGTGCCTGGCCAAGGCATTGCTGTGTTCCAGAGAGGCACATACGGCCTCTCTGGAACATACATACACCCGTATTATGGGTGTTACATGAGTCAAATCAAGCACAAGTTTGTCCAGCAATGATTGAAGACCTCAGGTCTTGCAGGTAGGACGATGAGATGCATGGTGATCTCAGGCACAGAAGAAATGGATGAGCCACAGGAAGGAGGTGACTGGGGAGGGCCTTTGGACCTTTCATGCAGCCTCCTCCTTGGTACCCCAGGCAAGAGATAGGGTCATGGGCCAGAGGCAGCTCCAGGGCTGCTCAGCACCTTTGTGAGGTGTGGTGTGGATTTTGAGAGGCTGAGCCAAGCTCTGGTTATCCTGGCACTTTACACTGGGGTATTCAACCTTAACTCCACAGAAGACATGTATTCCTTACTTGTTTGAATGTTTTAAAGAGAAGCAACATCACTGGTTTCAAGGGAAGCACACCAGCAGAAAGCCAACACAGACAAACTAAATAATTCTGGCCCCTGAAAAAGCTGGGACTGATGCACCCAAGAGGGAAACATCTGCTTTACAGGAAGAAGGTCAAAAGCAGGCTTCTAGCCAGGAAAGGAATTTGGGATTGTGGTAAAAATATCTCTGTAATGTCTGCGCAGACCATAGTTAGGAGCAGAAGAGACAGCAGAGATGAAGCTGGACTGCATTCCTAGGGCAACTCAGTATAGATTAAATGCTTGGTGCATGCTGCTCTAGACAGCATTAGTTAGATCCTGCTCAGAGGAGCCATTCAACATCCCAGGAACTTTGGTGTGATTAGGTAATGATCCTCCATCTTTTTGTAAGCCTGGGTGTGGAAGATGAAGGGGTATCAGGACTGTGGGAGAGAGCATCCTCTAGAGTCAGATATGACCCAACCAGCACTGCTAGAAGTTGAGGACATAATTCTTCAAGCCAACCTGAAGGTTCCCAAATGCAGCTCCAATCCACAGGCAGGTTTTTACCCCAAATCTTTGGATACTACTTCAAAAAAATACAGCACTGTAGTATCTCAGTCTGAGACTGGTCCACGGTTTACTCTCCCTCAAATAAATTAATGCAAAAGCCTGACAAAAGATGAAGCTTGACATAGCCAGCAGTGTACACTGGCAGCCCAGAAAGCCAACCCCATTCTGGGCTGCACCAAAACAAGACTGGCCAACAGGATGACAGAGATGATTCTAACCCTCTGTTGTCATGAGACCCCACTTGGAGTACTGTGTCCAGCTTTGGAGTCCTCCACACAGAAAGGACACGGACCTGTTGGAATGGGTCCAATGGACAGCTACAAAGGTGACTAGAAGGCTGGAGCACCTCTCCTATGAAGACAGGCTGAGAGAGTCAGGGGTGTTCAGCCTGGAGAAGAGAAGGCTCTGGTGAGACCCTATTGCAGCCTTCCAGGATATGAAGGGAGTTACAGGAGAGCAGGAGAGGGACTCTTTGTCAGGAAATAGAGTGATAGGACAAGGGGTAATTGTTTTAAATTGGAAGAGGGGAGATTTAGATTAGATATTAGGAAGAAATTCTTTGCTGTGAGGGTGGTGAGGCACTAAAACAGGTTGTCCAGAGAAGCTGTGGCTGCCCCATCCCTGGAGGTGTTCAAGACCAGGCTGGGGCTTTGAGCAACTTGGTCTGGTGGGAGGTGTCCCTGCCCATGGCAGGGGGGTTGGAAATGAATGATCTTTAAGGTCTCTTTCAATCTAAACCATTCTATGACTTCATGGCAGTGGAGCAACTTCAGTGAACTGAGTAGAGGCTTCCCCTGGTTTACACCATAGCAGAATGGGGTAGGTATGATCTCTGTCATTCTGGTAGAGCTGGAAGCCAAGGAAGGTCCTGCAGTTAGGGAGCCCCCACCAAGACAAAAAGCCAAACCACTCATGTTACTCATGTGGTGTCAGGATGCATGTTGGTTTTCCCAGAGGATTTTTACCTTCCTATCCCTGGTATGGTATCTCTGAGGACCTGGTGGAGAGGAGGACCAGCTGACACAAGCTGCTCCCGTCTCTGCTGATGGGATACTAACATGGGCAATGACAGCTCTGCCACTCCTTGAACTGCCTGCAAAGCCTAACCTGTGTGGGACCACTGAGAGCTGTGTCCTGCTTCTTCCTTTACCCTCCATAGCCCATCTGCTATGCAAAGCAGGCTGAGGTAACTGGTGAGCAGGAGGAAGAGAGGATGCTCCTTGGACAAGCATGGTCTTCACCCTGCTTCTCTGGGGGAAAATCCTACTGGGCAACCATGTGGCAGCCTCCTGCACGTAATTATCACTCCAGCCCCACACCTTTGGGGCTTCAGCTCCTCTGCTTCCAGATTCCATGTCAAACATGGAAGGATAAAGGCAGTGTGATGCCAGGCTGCCTGTCTTCTGGGCTGCTCAGCATCCTTTATCGTGTTTGCTCAGCTGTGGCTTTTTCCACTCAGGAGGTGGTTCCCTATAAACGGCAGTGATGGCGGGGAGGAATGGTTGCCTTCTGTCCTTTCCCTAAAAGGGGTTGCACCTATTTAAAGAGATAGGTAAATAAACACAGTATTTTTTCTACCCATATAGTGGGTAAATATAAAAATCTATAAAAACCTTTGGACAACACACCAGTTTGATTAAGTGGCTTAATTTCCAATGTAAAGCACCTGACAAGATGCTGCATTAATGAGAGTACTTGGCAGATAAAACCCAAGGCTGAGACTGGGCATTGCTCTGCTTCCATCCCTGCTGTACAATGATTAGGATTCCTAAAGCTGCACGCTCTCCTCTGTCTTTCATACTCTCTTATGGCTAGGTTCTCAGGGCTGGGACAACCTCTAACTGGGTTATGTCAGGTCAAGGGATGCCCCATAATAGAGCATTTGTTGAACAAAAGGAGTCACAGCTGCCCTTCTGGGTCTTCCCAGGGACACCTGAGAGTGAGCTCAGCCTCAAGATTAGGTTATTCTGTGTGGTATCCAGGAAAAAAAGCATCACTCTGTGCCTCCATGGTGTTCTATTTCCAGCCCAAAACTACTCACTTGCTCCTTTCTCCAGGCTGCCTTTTTCTTCAGGACTTCAGACATGGTACAAGGTCATGGTTGGGCTGCTGAGATGAAGCCTTCTTTGTCAGTGGGACAGGATCATTCTCCCATCCCTTCACCCTACTTACAGGAGGAGTTACCATGGAATCTTAGAATGTTTAGAGTTGGAAGGGACCTCAAAGATCATCGAGTTCCAACGCCCCTGCCATGGGCAGGGACATCTCCCACTAGACCAGGTTGCTCTAAGCCCCATCCAGCCTGGCTTTGAACCCCTCCAGGAATGGGGCAGCCACAGCTTCCCTGGGCAACCTGTTCCAGTGCCTCACCACCCTCACATCAAAGAATTTCTTCCTAATATCCAATCTAAATCTCCCCTCTTCCAGTTTAAAACCATTACCCCTTGTCCCATCACTCCACTTCCTGACAAAGAGTCCCTCTCCTGCTCTCCTGTAGCTCCCTTCAGATCCTGGAAGGCTGCTCTAAGGTCTTCCCGGAGCCTTCTCTTTTCCAGGCTGAACATTCTCACCTTCCTCAGCCTGTCCTCATAGGAGAGGTGCTCCAACCCTCTAATCAACTTTGTGGCCCTCCGCTGGACTTGTTCCAACAGTTCTATGTCCTTTCTAAGTTGAGGACTCCAGAACTGGACACAGGACTCCAGGTATACCATGTATTGTCATAGCCAAGACAAGTACATTTTGGGGAGGAATCAAAATAAAATATATTTTAGGGGTAGGAATCAATGTCAGTGACACTCCTTCAGCAGGCAGAGCTCCTCACCATGTCTCAAGAAATGGGGTTGTCCTCCTCCCATGAGTTACTAGAAAAGGTAGGAATGAAGATATTAAAGGCAGCCCTGCCCTGGCAAGAAATCCCTCTAATAACATGTGCCTATGGATATTTTGATATAGAAAACAGCTACTACGCAAGTGAAGCATCGCATGGACAAATGGGAAGAGCTGTAGGCTTTGTTTCTTTATGTAGGTTGGAGGGTGGAGTGTGGTGATGGTGTTATGGGCAGACAGACTTGGTGGTGGGTGGGAGTATTTTTTTAAGGTCTCTGTTCTTTACGTGTTAGTGCTTACATCACGGCGGGGAAAAGCACTCAAACAGCCATAATGTGAATTAGCCACGGTTCCTTCTTCTGGGAGACATTGCAGCAGTCCAGGTTTTCAAGTGCTCAGCCCTCAGCTGTGACTCGTCCCAAAAATCTGTCCCCTTGCTCTGGAGGCTCTTTCAGCTCCAGACTCTGCAAACACTCCACTGTGCCAGTGAACAGAGTAAAAAAGCAAGAAGAAACAACTGCAGAAAAACCCAAGCCCCATATGGAATAAAAACAGGCTTTAAGGAACCTAACTAAGCATGTCCCCCCTCCCCACCAAAAAAAAAAAAAAAAAGGTGACTATTTATGGGTTTTTTCGCTTCTATTTTCATTTCCTAACTGCCTCAGACCTCCTTTTGCGGACTTTAATGGCAGGGGAGTTGATGCATCGCTTGCAGGCCTGGCGAGACAGGCGGCTCCAGTCCTGCAGCCCCTGCTTGAGCAAAGCCCTCCTTGTCTGGAGAACTTTTCAGGGAAAGTTTCCTCCAACTGCTCGGCCGGGCATGCTGCCAGTAAAACCAGCCCCTCTGGGCTCATCAGAAGAGACCTTGTACTACATTTTCCACTATACTTATCTAATCTTGGCTTGCGTCCATCTAGTGTTTGCGCAGTAATTACCTCACTAGGCAAAACAGTTCCACTGCCTAATTGTCTACACTCTCAGGAAATTGTTCCTAATAGCCAGCTAAATTTAATCTCCCCATCCTTGTTCTATCCACCACGGCAAACCTGTGCAGCCCTTCTCCCTCTGCTTGCAGTCCTATACGCCAAGAGATTATATGGCGTTACCTGCTCTTACTTCTCCAGGTCAAACAGGCAAAATTACTTTCTAAGACTTGTGTGAGTCACAGCCACCATCCTTAACCCATTTTCCTTGGGCTTGTTTGAATGTCTTTCTACAATCTTGCAGACCACAGCCAAAACTGAAGTGTGTTCAGCTCCCAAGTGCATTGAACTTATGAATCAGCCTACCACAAAACAGGTTTTCCTTAAAAAAACCCTGGGCATGTAAAAAGAAATGAGTTTTTTTTTAAAAAACTTTTCTTAGATTTGAAGCCTTGAGAGTTTTCTTTAAACTTTTTTTTTTTTTTTTGGAGAGGGTGTCTTTCGATGATTGACACATCATTTTCTAAATGGAAGGTTAATGTTTGCAGATGATCAAGAAGCTGAATCTTTAAATAAAATGTCACGTATTTTACTGGGTGAGTTGGCACTGCATGAACACAAGTAAAGTTAAGAAGGGCATAACAGTAGTGATGAGTCATAACACGAGCAAAAAGGGTAGTCCTTGTCTCCTTCTGGTCTCTGCACCAGCTTGAATTTGCAAACACTTTTGGTGGAGTATCTTGTCTCAAAGAGTCAGAAGATGTGAAGGACAGTTCCACGTAGCTACTCAACTTGAAGGCTTTCCCATGAACCTTGGAAACAGCAACAGAGAAAACCCAAAATTACTAAGTCTGTACTTTGGGCTGTAGAAGATTATGATGCTTGGGCATATGGGCATATGTCCATAGAGAGGAGCAAAGCTGAGGGTCAGGTGAAGCAAGGATCAGATGGGGTTCTCCTGCAGTGTGTGCTGTGTAGGCATGGAGAAGGTAAGTGTGTGCTAGAGAAACGTATCTGGGACATCGAGATGGATTCGTATTTGACAGCCATTGAGTAAGGAAAGGGTGGTGCATGAGGCTTGCTGGGCAAATGCCACATGTGAAAGGGCAGGAGCTCTGCTCCCAGCCCCATCCCATGAGAGAGAAGATGACCTTTCCCTGCACCTCTCTACCACCAAGGAGGACTGCAAAAAACACAATCGCTTTTCACAACATCCAATGGAAACTTCCATTACAAGTTTCTAGTTTTTGAACCGTAACCCTTGGCCATGACCAGGTCCAAGGTACACTGTGTCCATATGGGGACTGCATGACCAGGTTGCTCCCAAAGTATGCCCTTGAGTTTTGCTTCTCCATGTGTCATATCCTGCAACACCAGGCATCTTTAGGAATCCCATTTTGAATTGTGTCTTGATCTTCTACTCAACAGTGCTGCAGCAGGGTCGGGATACGGGGTCAGCCAAGCATCTCAGTGGGCTTGGGACTCACTGAGAAGCCAGTTTCTGTTACCTGGCCATCCTATTTTCTCCAGTGTGCCTTCCCAAATGCATCCTTTGCCACGACTCTGTGATGCAGAGTCCACATACCCACACATATTTAGACAGCTTGCTTCCTAAAAAACCAACATAGCTTGCCTCCCCTTTGCTACGTTGATTTCTACACCAGCTCCTTTCCAAGAGATTTCTAATGACTGTTTTCCAGCTCACAGACATGTGTGACTGGCCCAGTGGAGCCTCATGATAGGAGCGAGTGGGAGGAAAAAGGGTTGCATTTGAGCTTGGATGATTGCACCATTCCAGTAGAACCAGTTTCCCCAATGAGTCTCATCCTGCTGGGCCTTTAACTCCTCAGTGCGGCACATCCCCATGTCACTTATGTCTGTGCTATCCCCAAACCCTGATGGGAAGGGGGTTTGTCCTCTCCCTTGGAAAGCTTATAGCTGATGGGAGAGCTGGGATCTCCCTGTGCACCTCCTCCTGCTTCAGCCATGGTAGGTCGGTGTCTGCTTTAGCACCTCAAAAGCTTCAGTAGAGGACTTAACCCTGACCCTTATCACCAAGGACTGCTTTGCAGACACAGCTGGCATGTGCTGACTGCTAAGCCAGGAGCTAAGGAGGTTTTGCCCCCACCTTGCTTTACAGTTTGCCTTTAGATCTCCAAGCACTTGGGTCTGGGATTTCACCCCTCGTACAACAACTTCAGTTTGCGCGGAGAACTCATGCCTTCCTGCAGTAACAACACTCCAGATCAATAAAATAAGAGGATCAGGGCCATGAAAGAGGTATTCCAACCAACCTGCGTGCTGAGGCGTTGTAAGAGATGGTTGTAGGTGAAAAGGGAAAGAGCACATGTTAACTCCTCCAACCCACAGTGAGCTTTTGGTCACGACTGCTGATGGGATAGACCATTTGCCCTTGCAAAAGCAGACAACCTGAATGTCATATGGAAACCAAGGGAGGCAGGAAACACAGAGCCCCACCGTGCCATTCTTGAATAAAGTCATTTTTCAAAGGCAGGACTGGGCTTCAAAACAGAGCCGTGGCTTGTGAAAAGACTGACTCAGTGTGTGCTGGGATCTGCAGGGTCCCAGGGAGGAAGTCAGCTTTGATAGGACTTCTTTTGTATGGTGGGAACCTCTGGTTAGTTTTCTGTAGCTAAACTATTCAAAACAACACACGCACACAAACAAAAAAAAAAATAATCCCCATGACTTTTCCCTAATGGGCAGAAATTTAGTGATCAAAATTTTGGCCCTTTTAAAACCTCTTTGAAGTCAGAGGCCAAGGTTTTGTAGTTGGTTTTGTTTTTTTTTTTGTTTTTTTTTTTCCTAAAGCTGTCTGTAACTGCTGACATCTGCTGCACATATGGTTTCAATGTGATTAAACTTCTGATCTGTTTTTTTTTTTTCCCTCTTTTTGACTTGAAAAAGTACCTACTCACCAGCCACAATTCCATGAGGAAGGGAATTTTCGTAAGATTCACAGAAATCAATGCACTTCTGCAGATTCATTAAACAAATGCCAAAATTTATATTTCTTGCCTTTGAAATATGTGGGAATTCACCCAAAGGAGGGAAGCTTTAGGTGGGACCATGCTGTACTTCCCCAAATGCCCTCTGGAAAAATTACTCAAGGGTAATTCCACGTATTTGCAGATGCACTGGTGATACACAGATCACTTGGTCTAATCAGAGAGCATTGGATCTGCAAGAATGAAGCTGTGATATTATTTGTGGCATGGAGAATGTCTGGAAGCCCAGGTGGCAAATGAGAACCCCATGGTGAGATGCTGCTTGTGGTGGGAATTCAGCCCCATCTCCCAAAGAGGACCAGATATTCAGTCCACTGCAGTAATGAAGATCACTGCAGACAGTGATCCTCTCTGGAATTTCCTCTTAAAAACCATAATTGGGCTTACAGGTATGTCTTGAATGTTTTCAGACTACCAGCAGCAGGTTGGGACCATTGAGTCTTGAAGATCAGAAATCTACATCAATCAATAGCTAGAGACAAAGGTCCTCCTCAGTCTTTTGGGTCTCTTGAAGATGTCAGTGTCAGGTTTGGCCCTATGTATACTAACAAAGCAGTTACCATATGAGAGCAGATTAGACAGCAGATAAGAAAGCAGTTTCATCTTGTGTCCTGGATTGTAGGTAAATTCTGCTGCCCTTTGGTACAGCAGGAGAAGTGCAGAGCATTTCTCCACATGTAATACCAGAACTTTCTGGACAGAGGATAGATCCTGCAGCACAGAGGTGGTCTGGATGACAGTTATTGATAGTCAAAGTACATCGGCATCTATGGTCAAAGTATACCAACATCCCTTGTCCTATCGCTCCACTCCCTGACAAAGAGCCCCTCTCCATCTCTCCTGTAGGCTCCCTGCAGATACTGGAAGGCTGCTAGAAGGTCTTCCTGGAGCCTTCTCTTCTCCAGGCTCAACAATCCCAACTCTCTCGGCCTTTCTTCATAGGAGAGGTGCTCCAGCCCTCTCATCATCTTCACAGCTCTCCGCTGGGCGCGTTCCAACAGGTCCATGTCCTTCCTGTGCTGAGGAAACTGCAAAGCTGGACACAGTACTCCAGGTGGGGTCTCATGAGTGCAGACTGGAGAGTTAGAATCCCCTCCCGTGACCTGCTGGTCACGCTTCTTTTGATGCAGCCCAGGATGGGGTTGGCTTTCTGGGCTGCCAGCGCACACTGCCGGCTCATGTTGAGCTTCTCATCCACCATCGCTCAGGTGGATGCTCTCCAGGGTTGCTCTCCAGTCATTCCCTGCTCAGCCTGTATTTGTGCCTGGGATTGCTATATCCTAGGTGCAGGACATTGCACTTGGCTTGGTTGAACTTCATGTGATTTGCACTAGCCCACCTCTCAAGCCTGTCCAGGTCCCTCTGGATGGCATCCCTTCCCTCCAGTGTTGACTGTGCCACCAAGCTTGGCGTCATCAGCAAACTTAGAATCATAGAATCATCCAGGCTGGAAGGGACCTCCAAAAGGTCATCTAGTCCGACCTCCCCGCATTCACAGGGACACCCCCAACTAGACCAGGTTGCCTAGGACCTCATCGAGCTTCGCCTTGAATATCTCCAGGGAAGGGGCCTCAACCACCTCCCTGGGCAACCTGTTCCAGTGTTCTACCACCCTCAGAGTAAAGAAATTTTTTCTAATATTCAACTTAAATCTACCCTTCTTCAACTTAAGTACATTGCCCCTCGTCCTATCACAGCGGGCCTTTGTGAACTTGCTGAGGATGGATGCATTCTATCTCACTGTCCAAGTCTCTGACAAAGATGTTAAACAAGACTGGTCCCAGTACCAGGCCCTGAGGAACACCACTTGTCATTTCTCATTCCCCTTAAAAATACCTTAACCTACTTTGAACCCTGATGGTCTTCCCCACGTAGTAGCTATTCTTGAGTGTTTGCTGTGGCAATGAATCCTCCAGGCTTATCAATCATAAGGTAAAATCAGAAGAGCTAGTGCGAAAATGCTACCTAACCTTGTCTATGCAGTCAAACACTCTCAAAGGAGTCATTTATATCAGTCTTGTTTTATTGTATCTGCTCTATGTAAGAAACTTTTTTTTTTCTTTTTTTTTTTTTTTTTTTTCCTGCTAGTGAACTTTGTGTTTACCCACACGGATAAAAACGGTTGTGAACTTTCCTGACCCATTGCCTGTAGATTACGAAGTTTATGAGACGCAAGATTAACCCCGGGCTGCGAAGTTTCTAGGCTGAAGTCAGCTGATAAAAGCAGAATGCCAAATCACTGCTGTCCTCACTTTGCCAAGATAAAAGTTAACTATCGGTGGGTTTGTAGACGCTTGCAAAATGCTTACCTAATAGAAAAATAAAGGTTATGTAAGTACCTGGATAGTTGTGAGAGATGAAAAAAAAATGTAGATGTAGAGATGTACAGAACATTTTGTTTAGTTTATGAGGCTATGTGATAAGAGAGCACTGGCATCACAGCTGAGCTCTTGGGTATACAAGCTTCTATGAAGGAAATAAAGTAATGAGTGAGGAAGATTTACTCTTGAGATTTCCAGTGAAAATATGTCGTGTCCAATCACGCTACTTTGTGCAACACCAGCTGCCCTACCAGTCCAACAGGCATCTTTAAACTGGGATGCAAGCATGATCACAGCCTTCCTCTCTACATATCATTTTCTCTCCCTGCCTTTTGGAAATAACCACCTTTTCCCCTTTATTAATATCACCTGTACCCTACATGTAAGAGGTGGTCTAACTGGTACAAGTCTAATTAAGTACAAGACTTGCCACCCTCAAAGTAAGGAAGTTCCTCCTCACGTTTAGATGGAACTTCCTATGTACAAGTTTGTGCCCATTTTGTCTTGTCCTCTCGCTGGGCATCACTGAAAAAAGACTGGTCCCTTCTTCTTGACACCTGCCATTTAAGTATTTACAGGTGTCAAACACATTCCTCCTCAGTCTTTTCTCCAGACTAAAAGGACCCAAGTCTCTTAGACTTTCCTCTTAAGAGATGCTCCAGGCTCCTCATCATCTTTGTGGTCCTCTGCTGTACCCTCTTGGGCAGTTCCCTGTCCTTCTTGAACTGGGGAGCCCAGACACAGTGCTCCAGATGGCCTCCCCAGGGCGGAGTAGAGGGGGAGGAGGACCTTCCTTGACCTGCTGGTCACACTCTAGGAGGCCCCCGAGGATGTCATTGTCCTTGGCTACAAGGGCCCATTGCTGGCTCATGGTCATCCTGTTGCCCACCAGGATTCCCAGGACTTTTTCTTCAGAGCTGCTCTCCAGCAGGTCAGCCACCAACCTGTCCCAGTGCAGGGGGTTATTTGTCCACAGGTGCAGTGCCCTACGCTTGCCCTTGTTGAATTTCATCAGGTTCTTCTTTGCCCAACCCTCCATCCTGTCCAGGTCTCACTGGATGATGACACAGCCTGGCTGATGTGTCATCCACCCCTCCCAGTTTTGTATCATCAGCAAACTTGCTGAGGACACAGTCCATTCCTCATCCAGGTCATTGATTAAAATTGATTAGACCTAATTGTGACCCCTGGAGAACTCTACTTGTCCACAAAGTTTGCTGCTCTCACTTTAGCCCTAGAAAAGCTGCTGCACCCAAAACCTTCTTACTTTCTCTAGCTATATAGGTGGGTAATAAAACACTTCTATCACAGGCTTGTTTTGGCTCAGTTGATCTGGTGTTTCATGCCCTCTGTTTGCCTTGAACTGTGTGCAGACAACCTATGTTAACCTCCGTCAATCTTCAGCCCTTGCTCTTGTGACCTCAGATGGCAGGATGCCAAGTGGGTTTTAGATGAAAATTCCCCAAAGTGTCCTACTCTGGTGAAAAGAGCGAAGAAGGAGGATTTAAAACATGAACTGTGGGGCGCTGGGAGAAGGGACACATGTTCAACTGCCCCCTTCCAGCGTCCAGGTTCAGTGACCTGTCTTGGGGCACATGTGCTCTCACTGAAGATGCCCATTCAATTTGTTCACGGAGCTAATGAAATCAAAGTTTTATTTGAAGAGCACCATCCTGATCAAGAGTTTGCACGGCTCTTGGTGCAATCTGAGCACATAAAAAGTTAGTTCATGTTAGTCACGCTGAGTAACACCTCCCTCCTTACCTGAGAAGAGTTAAAGAAGCAGGGTTTGTTTGCTAATAAAAGGACCTACCTCTGAACTAACAGCAAAAGTCAGTTTTATCGGCTGCTTGGCATGAACAGCAGCTGTTTCTTCTTGCTGAGAATCACCCATTACTTTCTACTGACCATCACCTAATACATTGCTGAGACAATGACGCACACCTGAGTATCAAAGGATCATATCGCAAAGGTAAAGGTGACAAGATAGCAATAACACAGCCTTTTGCTCAAGGTGGCAGAGCTCCAAGTGGTCTGACTGTGCTGGGTGTTCTCTGCTAGACAGCTTTGCTGATTAAGTGGTGGGACAAGGATTTTTTCCTTTGCAACGTTCATGCTGGGGAGTCATGTTTGTTAACCATCAGCTGCTGTGTCAGGAGAGTTCTCCAAATGCGCATCGCCAGAGTTCAAACTGTGCTTCCCTCCTTTGGAAACTGAAGGGGAAAATTCAGACCAAGCTTCAATTTAAAGATGACCAACATATTTGCAATTAGTGATGCCAATACACTGAGAGGTCTTTAGCCACCCGCAATGAACTTGTGAACGTTCAGAGTGACTTCTGATGTAAAATGCTTCTGTTTTGTGTAGGAAAATGAGGCCCATCAGAGAGAACATTTCACAAAATAATTGCATTCTCTCTTGAAGATTCTTAAGCCAAGATGTACCTAAAATGGGCTCTAAATGATACATGGGAGAATGTCCACACAGGTCCTGATCCTTCAGAAGCCCAAATTTAGAGACTCAGCAGCCTGAGAAGCCCAAAGGGAATTGGCCTCAGGTCTGTACAACCCTTCCTAGTGTCTTTGTGACATGAAGGCCCCTTCCCTGGAGATATTCAAGGTGAGGCTGGATGAGGACCTGGGCAACCTGGTCTAGGTAGGGGTGTCCCTGCGACTGTGGGGAGGTCGGACTAGATGACCTTTGGAGGTCTCTTCTGTCCTGGATGATTCCATGATTCTATGACTAGCTCCCACTGTCTGTCTGCATGAAGGGGAGATAATCCACTTGAAGGTCCCACCTTTTGCAGCATCATAGGATAATTTGGGCTGGAAGGGACCACATGAGGTACCAGCCCGACCTGCTGCTCCAAGCAGGGATGGATGCAAGGATGCAAGCCTGTGGATATAGCCTATAAATTCTCTTTGAATTGTCCATGGCTGGCACTAGCTGTCAGACTGAGATAGTCTGGTCAGAACCTGGCTGTCAAGAATAGTTGTTTTCCAAAACGCGTGCCCTGAATACAGCCCAGGGCTTATTAATCTTCTTAAATCTTCTCAGCTTCCACTTAGTGATGCTGCCCTCCCCGTGGGATCAGTGGGAATGTCCCGAGGGGCAGCCCTCTGTTTTCCCTTTACCTAAGCATCGGTCATCCAGTGGGCAGGCTGCCCATGGCGCCATGAAATGGGGAGATCCCAATCTGATTTATTACCTGGGATCTACTCATTAAAGACCTGCAATTTCCAGAAGGCCCTGTGCAAGCAAAGAACAGCTTCCACAGACTCTCAGGGGAAAATTCATCATTTCCACAGCCCATGTGGCATCTCCCTTAAAATTTGCTTGCAGTGCCTCACAGACCAGTAGCCAAGGTTACAGCAGATACCTTATTTCAGCCTTGCCAGCTAATTATATGCTGCAAGAGCAGCTAACACCCATGGTCTAATGTTGCTTTAATGAAATCTTCCCAGTGGGGACTCGGAGGGGAAAAAAAAGAAATAAAAGGGGACAGATATACACTATCTGTCCTGGCGAAGTTGTTAATTTTACACTGACGACAGCAGAGCCCTGCGGTCTCAGAGTGCTCTTTGCTGACTACCGACAGAGCCTTTATTCACAGCGTTAAAATTGAGGCCTTCTTGTAGCGTTCAAGGTCCCTTGGTCTTCCTATGTAGAAATGCCCTTGAGGGCATTGCTTCCCCATGCATTTGGCAGGTCAGGGGCTGAGGCCTCGAAAATTGCCTCCATACACGTCATAGAGCCCCGTGAGGTCAAAGAATTCATTGTGTGAGAAAGCCCTGGCTGGAGCTTTTTTTTTTTTTTTTTTTTTTGCAAAATCAAACTCAAACTGACTGTGAATTGTGCCACATCCCTGGGATGTGAGAATGGTACTTGTTCCAAATGCAGTGGGAAAGATTTGGAGCTGTATTGGGTTTTAACCCTGATGGCTGCTGGGCATGGTCAGATGAAATTTGTGTTAAAGGGTCCAGAAATTAACTTCATCTGCCTTTTTGTCTTTGAAAAATTTCACCCTGCATCCCATGCTACCTGCAAGAAGGAACCGATGGTGGTGCCCCTTTTCTTGTCGTGACCTTCAGGTCACTGCATCCTTTCCTAGTTCCTATATTCCTATTTCCTCCCTTCTTCTTGTAAGGGTTTTAAGCTAGAAGAAGGGAGATTTAGATTGGATATTAGGAAGAAATTCTTTCCTGTGAGGGTGGTGAAGCACTGGAACAGGTTGCCCAGAGAAGTTGTGGAGGCCCCATCCCTGGAATTGTTCAAGACCAGGCTGGATGGGGCTTGGAGCAACCTGGTGTGGTGGGAGGTGTCCCTGCCCATGGCAGGGGGTTGGAACTGGATGATCTTTGAGGTCCCATCCAGCTCTAACCATTCAATGATTCTATTAGATCAGCAAAACTCTTTAGTGTAGTCAAATGTCCTTCCCAAACACAGTTTCCAAGGATATGTCCTTAAGAAAAAAAAAAAAAAGTATCCAAGAGTATACGAAGATGCTGGATGGACAATATAACACCTTTGGCTCCTTTGCTTGATTGTTAAGTGCCTGCTCACTGGGGCTGACCAAGGTGGATTTCAACTTNTGTTTTATCAGTCCTGGTTAAAGCAAAATCTCCTCTTTAGGAACAGGAGTCTTAGAATTGCACAGCTTCTTCAGACCTTCCATACGAATGGCTCCTTTTCCTCAGCCTCACTTTTATTGTCACATCACACACAATATTTAACCCAGCCGACCTTCTTTTGATGCATCCGTTTCCCATATTTAGAAAATATTTCCCATTCATTCCGAGGGGCCAGAGCTCCTTGACTTGGATTGCTTTGATATCCATCCTGGGGAAGGGGAAAGGGGGAGAGGCAGGGGAGAATTCCCCCAGATCAGCAATATTGGCACAACCATTGGCACGGCATGTGGTAAAGTATTACGGTCAAGGAAATGTCAGGTTGATTCATCCTGAAGGGCTGAGGAATGGGAAAAGTCCCAATTTGCTTGGCTCAGCATAATCTTTTTGGGCCAGTTCCCTGGATGAGCATTATTGCAATATCCTTCCAGATCAAGCCCTGATATCAACGGGAGCCCATCTTCCTGTTTACTGTGTGGTTGAACAAGGCCAGGGGGCAATATGTACGTATCTAAAGCATTTCAGAGCATTTAAGGAATTTCACGAATGCCAGCTGTTCTGGTGAAAAGCCTCCTCGCCTGTGATACAGTTGTCCAAGGACACTGCTATAGGAACATATATCATCTTAGGGGTCTAGGTTTTCCAGGCTCCATTACTGACTCCTCACATAATCCCGAGCAAGCCACGTACCAGCTGCTTTTTGGGTTGAATTCCCCAGCTGCAAAGAGGGGTTAATTCATCTGTTCATCTTCAGTTATGACCAAGCAAAACCATGATTGGGAGATTTTAGTTCTCATCACCATGAAATTGAAGTGTTGCTCCATCTAACAGTCTCGGTTCATTTGGAAGATGGGTTTTGCTGTGTTTTGTTTAGTCTGCAAGTTTTTTTTTCACTGTGTTCAGATTACAATACCCATCCTAAGGATCAGAAAGTGCCTCGTTCTGGCAGTTCATGGGCATCTCTGATCTCAGATCTTAGAAGGGAAGGCAGATGCAGAGAAAAAAGTTCCTCATCAGGTGGATCTCATTTGAAATCACTTAACTATAACAAGAACTTTTCTTAATTGGTGGGTAAACTTGATCTTCCTCCTGCTCTGATTGTGAAATTATTTTCTCTGGAAATTTGCAATTTGTTGACAAAGAGAAGCAAATCACTCAAGTTCAACAACAGCTCCTTGTTACGCAAAATGATGTTTGCAAATATGTTCTGCATATATATCATTAGATTTCTTTGGAAATGCATTAGAAGGATTAAGGCTGAAGTCTGGCTTGATCATTTTGGTGCAAATCTGGATTAG
>VZRU01020577.1:184036-204466 GCA_013398155.1 Pedionomus torquatus
TTAGATCAGAAAAGCTCTTTAGTGTAGTCAAATGTCCTTCCCAAACCCAGTTTCCAAGGATATCCTTAAGAAAAAAAAAAAAAAGTATCCAAGAGTATACGAAGATGCTGGATGGACAATATAACACCTTTGGCTCCTTTGCTTGATTGTTAAGTGCCTGCTCACTGGGGCTGACCAAGGTGGATTTCAACTTGAATCTCACACCTTTGGTTTCCCAGCAAAACGCTGTTGCTTGTTCCAGCATCGGTCTCCAAGGCAAAACCTTCCCTAACTGCGAGACTTCTGTTCAAGTCATTAGGTGGAAACTTGGATGCAAGCCTACAAATGTGTGACCCTCCCTGTCATTCATTGCTAGCCTCTGAGCGAGTGATTTAATAATCCTGTGCTAAAAACACGGAAAGAAGAACGTGACTGTAAGAACATTGTGGGAACGGTGGGAGCTCAGGAAGTACCATATTCCTGCAGAGAGGAGCCTGAAAACTGAGCACAACAAAGTGTGGCCCAGCTCCAGATAAATGTTGAAAAAGCAGGAGAAAATCCTCTTTTTTCCCACTAAAAACCCTCCCTGTTTTATCAGTCCTGGTTAAAGCAAAATCTCCTCTTTAGGAACAGGAGTCTTAGAATTGCACAGCTTCTTCAGACTTCTTCATACGAATGGCTCCTTTTCCTCAGCCGCACTTTTATTGTCACATCACGCACAATATTTAACCCAGCTGACCTTCTTTTGATGCATCCGTTTCCCATATTTAGAAAATATTTCCCATTCATTCCGAGGGGCCAGAGCTCCTTGACTTGGATTGCTTTGATATCCATCCTGGGGAAGGGGAAAGGGGGAGAGGCAGGGGAGAATTCCCCCAGATCAGCAATATTGGCACAACCATTGGCACGGCATGTGGTAAAGTATTACGGTCAAGGAAATGTCAGGTTGATTCATCCTGAAGGGCTGAGGAATGGGAAAAGTCCCAATTTGCTTGGCTCAGCATAATCTTTTTGGGCCAGTTCCCTGGATGAGCATTATTGCAATATCCTTCCAGATCAAGCCCTGATATCAACGGGAGCCCATCTTCCTGTTTACTGTGTGGTTGAACAAGGCCAGGGGGCAATATGTACGTATCTAAAGCATTTCAGAGCATTTAAGGAATTTCACGAATGCCAGCTGTTCTGGTGAAAAGCCTCCTCGCCTGTGATACAGTTGTCCAAGGACACTGCTATAGGAACATGTATCATCTTAGGGGTCTAGGTTTTCCAGGCTCCATTACTGACTCCTCACATAATCCCGAGCAAGCCACGTACCAGCTGCTTTTTGGGTTGAATTCCCCAGCTGCAAAGAGGGGTTAATTCATCTGTTCATCTTCAGTTATGACCAAGCAAAACCATGATTGGGAGATTTTAGTTCTCATCACCATGAAATTGAAGTGTTGCTCCATCTAACAGTCTCGGTTCATTTGGAAGATGGGTTTTGCTGTGTTTTGTTTAGTCTGCAAGTTTTTTTTTCACTGTGTTCAGATTACAATACCCATCCTAAGGATCAGAAAGTGCCTCGTTCTGGCAGTTCATGGGCATCTCTGATCTCAGATCTTAGAAGGGAAGGCAGATGCAGAGAAAAAAGTTCCTCATCAGGTGGATCTCATTTGAAATCACTTAACTATAACAAGAACTTTTCTTAATTGGTGGGTAAACTTGATCTTCCTCCTGCTCTGATTGTGAAATTATTTTCTCTGGAAATTTGCAATTTGTTGACAAAGAGAAGCAAATCACTCAAGTTCAACAACAGCTCCTTGTTACGCAAAATGATGTTTGCAAATATGTTCTGCATATATATCATTAGATTTCTTTGGAAATGCATTAGAAGGATTAAGGCTGAAGTCTGGCTTGATCATTTTGGTGCAAATCTGGATTAGCTTCATGGAAGCAGTAAAATTAATTCCGATCAATGCTGCTGGAAGGGAGCAGTGTTTGGCTCTGAATCTATTACATTGTCTTCTTTGCCACAATAAGTGCTCCAGGGGCTCGTTTCTCTGGATTGCACAGAGGGATCCACTTTAGAAACCACCTTCTCATGCTATTACCTTGCAGCTGTGCTAATTTTCCCTGCGCTGGTGTCCTGCTATTGGGAAATTGGGTTGCTGGCCTTCAGGGATCTCACCCAAGGAGTGATTTATCAGTTTGATGAAAAAGAAAAAGAAAAAAAGGAAAGGAAAGGAAAGGAAAGGAAAGGAAAGGAAAGGAAAGGAAAGGAAAGGAAAGGAAAGGAAAGGAAAGGAAAGGAAAGGAAAGGAAAGGAAAGGAAAGGAAAGGAAAGGAAAGGAAAGGAAAGGAAAGGAAAGGAAAGGAAAGGAAAGGAAAGGAAAGGAAAGGAAAGGAAAGGAAAGGAAAGGAAAGGAAAGGAAAGGAAAGGAAAGGAAAGAAAAGGAGAGGAGAGGAGAAGAAAAGAGAAAAAGGATGCCTTGTGTTGTTTTTGTTTTTGAGGAGTGGAATCCCTGCATTCTTTCTTCAAAGTTCCAGGATGTTATCAAACTAAATCTTTCCTCTTTTCCTCTCTTGTCTCCATCATCTCTGAGGGTGCCCCAGTTGTCTTAATCTGTAATGTGTTGCTGGTATGAGAGTCTTTCCAAACCTGTAGTTTTCTCTGGGTGTGAGGTTTTGTCATGGTAATCTTTTCCCTCTTGGTTTCTCATACACGTAGAGACAAAAGGGACTGTAGGGTTGTCCCAGTGGTCCTAGCTAAAGACTAGGCAGGATTTTCTTCATGTGCTGCCTGGCAGAAAGGTTTTGCCCACGCTCCTGTTGTCTCGGCATGAGCAGAAATCCCTGCCCAGGGGAAAGCCGAACAATCAAAGGAGAGTTACTGGCCTCTGCTGCAGCCATCTGAGGCAGTGTTGACTGAATGTGCATTGGACTTGGCTCTACCTGAGCTGAAGCAAGCATGACTTGGAGAGGGATCTAAAATTGTGTCCTGGGGGTAAAACATGAAAAATGGAGGTTGTCTAGCCTAAAGAAGCAGACCTGATGAGGAAATAGGAGAAAAGTATATTCAAAGCTGCCAGAGAAAGGGAGAAATATAAAGAGGAAGAAATATAATTTTCCCTCCAGCTTGTCGACTGCTCCACCGAGCTTGGTGTCATCGCCAAACTTGCTGAGGTGGCATTCTGTCCCACTGTCCATGTCTCTGACAAAGATGTTAAATAGCAAGGGTCCCAGTACATACCCGAGGAACACCACTTGTCACCAGCCACCACCTGGACATTGAGCCATTAACCACAACCCTTTGAGTGCGGCCATCCAGCCAGTTCTTTATCCACCGTGTGGTCCATCTATCGAATCCATAACCTTCCGTTTTTGAGACTAGGATGTCATGTGGGACAGTGTTAAATCTTTGCATAAGTCCAGGTAGATGGTATTTGTTGCTCTGCCCTTATCCACCAAGTCTGTAGCAAAAGGCCACAAAATTTGTGAGGCAGGATTTGCCCTTGGTGAAGCCATGTTGGTTGTCTGTAATCACCTCCTTATTTTCCATGTGCCTTAGCAGGGATTCCAGGAAGATCTGCTCCATGATCTTGCCAGGCACAGAAGTGAGACTGACTGGCCTATAGTTCCTTGAGTCTTCTTTTTTTCTTTTTTGGAATACTGGGGTTATATTCCCCTTTTTCCAGTCTGCAGGCATTTCGCCAGATTGCCATGATTTCTCAAATATGATGGAAAGTGTCTTAGCAATTTTGTCTGCCAGCTCCTTCAGGACTTGTGGATGGATTCATCAGGTCCCATGAAGCCTTCAGGTTCCTTAGGTGATCTCAAAACTGATCTTCTCCTACTGTGGGCAGTTCTTCATTCTCTGAGGTCCTATTTTTACCTTCCATGGCTTGGGCAGTGCAGTTATAGCCCTTGCCGGGGAAGACTGAGGCAAAGAAGTCATTCAGTACCTCAGCCTTATCCATATCCTGGGTGGCCAGGTCTCCCATTTCCTTCCAGAGAGGGCCGACAACTTCCCTAGTCTTGTCTTTACCTCTGACATATCTATATAACCTTTTTTTATTATCTTTGACATCACTGGCCGGATTTAATTCTGTCTGGACTTTCACTGGCCTGATTTGGTTCTTAGCTGCTTGGAGAGTTTCTCTATATTCCACTCAGTCTACTCATCTTTGCCTCCACCCTCCATAGGCTTCCTTTTTGATTTCGAGGTTGTCTAGCAGTCTCTTGTTCCTGAGCTCATTTCTGTGGCCTTTGGCCTCCGTACTAGGAATGAGCTGGTTTCCAAGTGAAAAATTCAACACGTTGCATGAACTTGCAGTAAACAACTCCCTGTGCTGGAAAAGCCATCAGGTTTTACTGACAGTGGAAATATTCCTCTGCAAATCAGCTCTTCAGGAAAGTGGAATATCTGAGGAGCTCTTTTTCACTTGCTCTCTTTCTTTTAAAATTGGGGCTGTGAGCTGGCACTCAGCTCCTGCTGTGATAAAATAACACACAGAAAGGAAGAACCAGAACTCAGTTGTTGAGGTCTGCTGCCACTGCGCGTGACCAAATGGTGTAATATATACATTGGTTCCCTGAATAAACCGTAGGGGCCAAAAAAAAAAATTAATTGAGAAGTAGGGGCCTACAGGAAAAGTGGGAGGGGGACTCTTGATAGAATAGTGATAAGACAAGAGGTACTTCTTTTAAACTGAAATAAGGGAGATTTAGATGAGATATTTGGAATAAATTCTTTCCTGTGAGGGTGGTGAGACCCTACCCCAGGTTGCCCAGAGAAGCTCTGGAAGCCCCATCCCTGGAGGTGTTCAAGGTCAGATTGGACGGAGCTTTGAACGCCCTTATTCTGGTGGGAGATGTCCCTGCCCATGGTTCTTTAAGATCCTTTCCAACTCTAACCATTCTGTGACTCTATAATTCTATGAACTGTTACTCCAAAGGCACTTTTCATGGAGCCAAAAATGGCTTCAGCAGTTTTCATTCTGCTGCTGGCTGCTATTCCCTTCCCTAGGCTTTCCGGTCCTCCTCCCACAGCTTTAAAAACTTCTCTGAGTTTGGGGGCTTGTTTTGGTGAGGTTATTTTAAAATTGGATCAATTCACAGGTTCAGCATAGGATCCCCAGACTCCTCCTGTGAGGGTGGTGAGACCCTGGCCCAGGTTGCCCAGAGAAGTTGTGGCTGCCCCATCCCTGGAAGTGTTCAAGGCCAGGCGGGATAGGGCTTTGAGCCACCTCGTCTGGTGGGAGGTGTCCCTGCCCACGGCAGGGGGGTTGGAATTCAATGATCTTTAAAGTCCCTTCCAACTCTAACCATTCTATGATTCTGTGATTCTATGATGAATTAGACAAGTAGTGTACATCCAGCTGGGGAAAGCACACTGATATGGGGAAAGAGTAGTTACATCTGCTTTGCCAACGAAAATATGGCTGGTGTTCTACCACCAGCTGAGGGAACATAGTTGATGCCAAGAGATTCCTTCTCTCCTCTTGGGAGAGGCTGGTTAGGAGCCAAGAAAATGGGAAATATGGCAGAGGGAAGGGAAGTAACCCCTTTTCAATGGTAATAAATTGCAGCGTTGGCTTACTGAACAGGGTTAACCACAGCCCAAAAGCCTTTTCAAAGCTGGTTTTGGGAACAGACAAAGTCCTTACTTAGTTCTGACCACTGATAACGTTCTCACTTTGCAGCCTGTCCTGAAACACCCCAAAGGTGACTTTGCCTATTCTGTGTTCCCTCCCACACTGGCTGCAGACCAAAGGGAACCCTAAGAGCCCGTGCTGGGAGATTCTTTGGATTTTGTTTGGGATGCATCATTTATCTCCTTCAGCTTTTTAATTTTATGCATCTTGTGCTGATTTTGAGAGGGATCCAGAATGGAGGTGTCTTTGACATTTTGCAATTTGGTTATAAATAAAATCATTTTTCCCAGTCCGTTTGATTATCTCTGTTTGTGTTTGTTTTATTCAGTTGGTGATTGAGTTTAGGATCATGCATGTCTGAAAGACTCTGTAATTGTATTGCCTGTATTCTGATAGTGCAATTAATCAGGCATGTTAATCATCACTGTTTTCCAATTATTGCCTCCCATATAGATATATAGCCCTGAAAATGCAAGCCTAGACCTAAATCTCTACAGACTTATTCCTATTAATAACTACAGATGTGGTGACTTCCTCCATAACCTCTGGACACCTTTTGTGATGAGTTATTTATGCTATCTTGGTTTGATTTGAAGACCTTGGTCATTTACGTGGTTTAATTAATGGAAGTTATTTCCATGAAGCTTGAAGTCTTATAGTTGATTTATTTCCTGAGAATAACAATCTGTTTGTAGGTGCTCTGAACAGGCAATGTTTTCTGATATTTCTGTGACTGTTTTATTCCTAATAGTCTACAAAAAGGCTGTTAAAAGTCTTTAAGTTGGTTATTGAGAAGTCTTGAGTAATATATGACTTGACTAATGTAAGACCTACATGGATGGCAATGCATGGGTGGAATATAAACCTGTCAAAAGGCACTTTGGCTTTTAGTTATGTTCTTTGGCAGGAAATAAATGCCATTCCTCTATGAGCTCTATTATCTTAAGCATATCCATATCTCATCCAAAAGGACTAGTTAAGATTTACTGCCCAGCATTTGGCCATTGTGATACCTGAAGGAATCTCAAGTTGCTGCGGTGGTGTTAGGTGGGAGAAGGGTTTCTCGTGGTGAGCAATGTCTATGGAGTAAGGAGTTCACTTGGAATTCAGAAATTTTGCCAAATGTTGTTTAGTGAGTGAGATTTTTTAGTGAGTCTTTGACACCCTGAGATGCTCCACAGTCTTATCCCAAAGCAGGAGAGATCGTAACAGTGCTAGAGCAGACCCAGAGTCCAGTCTTGCTACCATGCTGGGTCTTTTACAGTCCTGAAATGCATGACTGGGGACTGTCTGTGTAAGCCTTTGTGTGAAAACATTTTTTTTGCCTCTGGCTTCAGTATTATAATGCCAGGACTGGACTTATTACACGCTGGACTTGACAGCTGAAGGTCCATGGTGTATTATTAAATTGGAAGAAGGGAGATTTAGATTGCATATTAGGAAGAAATTCTTTCCTGTGAGGGTGGTGAAGCACTGGAACAGGTTGCCCAGAGAAGCTGTGGCTGCCCCATCCCTGGAGGATTCAAGGCCAGGCTGGATGGGGCTTGGAGCAACGTGGTGTGGTGGGAGGTGTCCCTGCCCATGGCAGGGGCTTGGAACTGGATGATCTTTGAGATCCCTTCCAACTCTAACCATTCTATGGTTCTATGATTTTCATAAGCAGATGGTTTGGAACAAGAGAGATTTCAACAAACGGAATTTCTAAAGCATTGAGCAACTGACTCCTGGTAGATGAGAGTGGGAATGACTGTAAGCAGCTCTTTGGACTAATTATAAAAATTATTGTGCTTACTCTGATAGGAACTCAAGAAGACCACTCAGCTTGGACTGGACGTGCACAGGTCTAGTCCATCACCTGTCTTGGTTCAGGACCTTTACAAACCCCCAGTAACCCATGGCTGATCACAGATCATGTAATAAAAGTCTGTCTTTAAGGACAGAAACATGGATCAAAGCTTTTACAGAGGGGCTTGTGCATGGAAAGACCTATATTACAGCTGTCACTGGGGTACAGAAGCTCTTTCCCTCCTTGCTATCCATTTTATTGCCAACAGTCCTCATTTCCCTAATTTAATTAGCTAGCGAAAGACCATTTACATTCATTAAATAAATCAGCATTCTGGTTCATTGTGAAGCTAATGATCCAGTCTCTAATTCACGCCATTACAAGGAACTTGATAAACAAAAGTAGCTGCTGCCAGCAAGCGCCTGCCCTGGTGAAACTCGGGTTTGCCAGCTCCATCCATTCAATGCCAGCCACATGGAGAGCTCTGTGGCCCCCACCCTATCCCTTCCATTCCTGGGGGCCTCAGGGTTTAATGGAAGATGTGTGTAGTCCCCATTCTCTCCCTCTTTCAAGGGCACGGTGAGTCCTTGCTCTGTGTAGTATGTTCCTGCTTATCCACAGTGTCCTAGGTGTTGTACAGAGGGCTGCCTGGAAAAGCTTCCTATTTAGCTCAAACATAAGTATTTGGGTTTTTTGGAGGCTGCTGGTTTGATCTTGGGTACCGTGGAGGTGGGAGATCTCTCAGAGACTTTCCAGGAATTGAGAAACATCCACAGAATCAGCCACAAAAGTGGTTGAAATGAATAGGAATTGGACAACTAAACAAGTTGGTGTATGATCCAGGGTGGAGGCCCAGGGGTGAGAGGTGCATGTTGCCCTGGTGCGTGGTGGAGAGCATGTGATAGGCTTTGGCTCTTCATGAAGAGGAAAGGTGAAAGGACTGTGACCCCAGTGTTGAACTTGCACTGAGCCCGATGTTGAACTTCAAGGTCACGCCAGGTAGGGACTCTCCTAAGGAGATGGATCTCATTTTCTCACCACCATGGTGATGCAAGTGGTTCCTCTTGAGAAACTATGAGGATTGGACCAGAATCTCATCTCTTTTACACCAGTAATGCTGGTGTCACTGGAGTCACTCCAAGTTCAGACCAGAATAATCCAAGCTAACAGAGGATTCTGCTTCCATCCCCTCGAGGGTAAGCATCCAGAGATGGATGAGCCTAAATGAATCACTTCCTGCTCAAATTTTTTTCAGGCATTGACGAGTCACGCTTTGAAGTCTGAAATCCTGGATTCATCCGTCTTCCTCTGGGAGTACCAGGATGTCAGGATAGAATTTGGCTTTCCTGTCACTGCTGGGATGTTCTGCTGACAGCTCTGTAGACCTCGACTGCATTGACCTCCTGCAGCCCTGTTATTAATTAATTTAAGTTCTAGCAAGGGGTGTATCATTTAGCAGACCAGTCCAGGGCTTTCAGGATCAGCCACATTTCTTAGCAGCTGCTTCTGACAGGCTTGTGTCAAACATTTTCGAGATAATCTAGCCAGCTGGGCACAAGTTCATCCTACCTATCATGGATTGCTACCTGAAATACCTGAGCTAGGACCCTTTTCAGACTGATATAAACTGATTCAACCTTTAGAGAGGGATTGAATCTAGTTAAGATGCAGGACTGTAACTTTTGCTGCAGTTTGGTCACTCTCTCTCTACAGGCAAATAACTTCTTAATGGATTCCAGATGATGAACTACACAACAGAAAGCTGACAAAAATGTTTAACTGCAGCATTGCTCCAAACCCTGAAAATCTATTACCTTTTTTCATATTTCTAAACCAACACCCCTGCTGTTTCCTAAAAGTCTTCCTTTGTTTGGTCCACCATTAAAAACAAAGCCTACCTATGTCTGTGCACGGAATAATTGGAAAGGAGAATTAGACTGAATGGTGAGGTAATAGCTTTCTAAGCACTCACAGGAAACAAAGATCTGTAGAAATGAAAAAAATACTGGAACAGAATATACCCTTGTCTTTAGAAGCCACTAGTTAGAGTCTGAGGCTGCTTTTCTAGTGGGTGGAAGGAGAAAGGCACTTGTGCAGATTGATTCAAACCACCCTAATGTGTGTGTCTAAAGTGGATTGGCTGAACTGCCCTCTGAATATCTCTTTCCCTTGCCTATGGAGAGAATACTTAAACTAAATGCTGATCTTTTCTAAATGCCTAGATTTAGGTGATGTGAATCATACCCTGGCATCCATTCAAATAACCAACAGGGATTACAGAAAACAAGGAAAGATCTGCAGGTGCATTGGCCAAGAGACTGCTTCTGAGTCCTATGAGTGTAGAAAGACAGAACCTTCCAGAGAACCTTTCTGTTGGAACCTTAGGACCTTAGTTTGTATGCTCAGGTTATCAGCACAGTCGCCTAAAGTACAGTCAGTAGAGAGAAAGAGAAACCTCTTCAGAGTGCAGTTCAGAGCAGGAACATGAGCTGGCTTGACAATAGGTGTACTGAATAGGGCTGTCATGATAGGCATTAATCTTAGCTTGTTAGGATGGGAGCAGCATCTTCCTTCACGTCCACCCACCACCGCAAATGTCAGGGCTGCTGCCAAAACCAGGCAGGAATCTTGAAAAGGCAACAGCGTCCCCTGAGCAAAGGTGCAATCACCTCTTAGTAATGAACCCCAGCTTTAGTATATTTTTGTAGCTTCAGCTTCAAAATCAATTTGGGCTGAAAACAGAAGGCAAAGGAAAGTTACGGTGCCAAAACAGCCAAAAAACAATGAAGTCATTTTTGAGTTACAAGATGTTAAAACATGAAGCCTGAAATGAAATTCGGTGTGTTTCTGCCCAGTGTGCTTTTGTTTTCTCTCCCCACAATATTGCATCACAGCAAAACATACTCCTTGGGGTTTAATGAGAACGATGTGTTTCTTTTACTGAGGTGATAGGTTATTCTTACTTATTTGGATAAATGCTTGTGTTCTGTGAAGGACCTCCCAGTAAGCATGTGGATATTGCTGTTGCTTAGCATAATGAACTGGATTTGGAAGCAAAATGGTTTTGGGTTTGAAACAAGGGTGGTGTTGCAGCTGATGCAAAGCCTCAAAAACAAATTACAGCTGTTGATAAGGTATCATAAAGGCTGGAGGAGATTTCTTCCCTCCTTAACACAGGCACAAGCCTCACCTGGCACCCTTAGCTATGCCTAAAGATGCAGGATAGTTTAGGGCACCCACTAGACAACCAGCTTGCCTGGTTGGCCTTCTGGTAAAGTGGAGGGGCGTTGTGTATTTTCTCTTCATCTCTATTCATGCGTATTAATAAGTGAGGTGTTCGTGGCAAAACACACTCTCATGGTAAGATTTGAAAGCACAGAAATGCTTCCTCTTATAGATGCACAGCAGTTCTTGCCTTGCCGTGCTAAGCCTCCCTCCCCCTTGAGATTTCTGGGCTTGAGCGTGAAGTTAAGGACTAACATCCACCTCTGCATCTCATTACTGGGATCAAAAATGGGACTCTGAGGAGCTTGGCCAGCAAGGTGAGGGAGGGGATTCTGCCCCTCTACTCCACCCTGGTGAGACCCCAGGTGCAGTGCTGTGTCCAGATTTGGAGTTCTCAGCACAAGGACGACATGGACCTGTTTGAGTGGGTCCAGAGGAGAGCTTTGAGGGCTGGGGTCCTTTTGCTGTGAGCACAGGCCGAGAGAGTTGGGGCTGTTCAGCCTGGAGAAGAGAAGGCTCTGGGAAGATCTTTTAGCAACCTTCCAGTATTTTCCAGTATTTGAAGGAGGCCTACAATAAAGTTGGAGAGGGACTTTTTAGCAGGGTCTGTAACGATAGGACAGGAGGTAATAGTTTCAAACTGGAAGAGGGGAGATTTAGATTAGATATTAGAAATAAATTCTTTCCTGTGAGAGTGATGAGACACTGGCCCAGGTTACCCAGAGAAGCTGTGTATGCTTCATCCCTGGAGGTGTCTAAAGCCAGACTGGATGGGGCTTTGAGCAACTTGATCTGGTGGGAGGTGTCCCTGCCCATGGCAGGGAGGTTGAACTAGATGGTCTTTAAGGTCCCTTCCAACCTAAACCATTCTATTATTCTATGACTTCCTAAAACGTGACTGTAAAACCTGCATCACACAGCAAGATTTGGGATGGTCAGCCACGCTCAGCTTATGCTCAACAGGGAGACATATTCAGGAGTGCTGCACACTCATCTCACCCAGCTCCTTTCCAATCCAGCCTTGTACAAAACAAGCCCATGTGCATTCAGCCCCAATCCTTGTTTCCAAAATTAATTACTTTTCTCCCCTTAAAGATAATTCCTGTACTGTTGACATTCATCATCGGTGTCAATCTCGCCAGGTGAAGATGCATTGTGCTGTGTGTGCCGTGCAGAGCTGGGAGTGTCCCAGTGGCGTTTTCTGAAAGTCATTTTGAGTAATCATCCCTGGAGGGTCCCTTAAGCACATTCAGCTCTATATCAAGCAGCATCACCTCTGCCGCATTAGCATTCTGCAAATCTGTGCTCCCTTCCCCCTCCTGCCCTTTCTGCTCTTCACTGAAAGACAGACAGAAAGTCAGTCTTTCCTCAAATAGCCCCGCTGCTGCCTCGTCCATCTTGGCACCTAAATCAGAACTGGCCCTGTGCTTGCTATGTACTGTTATTTTTCACCGTGTCCCATCCCCTGCTCTTTTGGTGCCCTGCACGGGGGCTCATGATAGCAGCCTTCTCCCCTGAGACTCCCACCATCCATTTATCTCCACCTTACTCAGTTGTTTGAGCAGCAAAGACGATTTCTGCACTGCCTTTGGAGCCTGGAAACATTTCCAAAGTCCTTAGTGTGCTCACTGTATTTCACTTCCCGTATATATTATTGCAAAACTTCCCTTAGGTCTGGGGCTTGGAAGAGCACAAATGTGGTTTAAAGGTGCACGGATCTCAAGTGGAATCTTTCCATACTTTTTGTGTAGGTCTCAGAGCACTCTGGTCCTCCCTCCTGTCCTACTGGGTTCCTAACAAGGGGAAGGGCTCTGTAATGGTATCGCAGATGCTCCAGACACGCCTGTGTGCTGGGGAGAATGCAGAACCTGTGATTTACCATCTTTTTCTCATGGAACAGCTGTGTGAAAAGCCACTGATTCAGAGTTTAGCTTCAAGGCACCTTGTCTTTGATGGCTTTTCTTCTCTTCCTCCCTCCACTGCCTCTCATTCCTACCGTCAGGCTGCTGCATGCCATCCCTTCTCCCTGCCAGCACAGCTGCTCTGCTGAGAGCTGGTTTGGGGAACGGATCCAGCTTAAAAGCCACATAGCCAAACCACATTTTCTAGGGGGTAGTGCGTTGCTTCCCTGCTTCTTTTATCCTCCCATAACTCTCAGCTTTGTGGCACTGTGCTATGGTGTGGCAGAAATGGACACTTGGGAAGGGGTAAAGGATGAGAACTGGGAGGCAACAGTTTAAGCTGATGTTGCTGCAAAAGAAAACATATCAAGAAACCACAGCCTGAGGTGCAAGGCCCCTAAGTGAAATAACAGAGGAATAGTGTCACGTTCCTTTAAATCCCCCAAGGAATTTGACTTACTGGACAGAGATCCCTTCTACAAGGAAAAAAAACCCAAACAAACAGCCCTTTATAAATCAGGAAATGCTTATTATCTGCTTGACCCTCTGCTCCTTTCTGTGCCTCTTCCTTTCAAAGTTAGAGTCATGAGGATATACGGAGATGGAGAGTAATGCAATAAATAAATTAGTGCCCTGGAGCTCAATTTTGATTGCAAACAAAATCTGCCTGAGTTTGGGGAAACACTGTAAGCTGCGCAGCAGAATGAGAGCCTGGTAGCATCCATAGCTCCAGACCCCTGCTGAGACCTGTTCCAATACACCTTTAAAGAAAAAGAAAATCATGGCAAAGGCTGAAAACAGCAAGCATTTTCCTCCCTCTCACCTCTCGCTTCTCAGTTCAGCATGTCCCAGTGATGTTTCCCCAGGTGTTGGGATGGGTGCTTTGAAAACCTGCCAGAATCACATCGCTCATTCTTGATGTTAGGGGCCACCAACTCCCCCACCTGAAAGAAGCCCTTATCACAGAGAAAAATGGGTCTTGCACCCTATGGCATGTGAGGGAAGAAAGGCACAGGGAAGGTTTTTCTAAGTGAGAGTCTGCTGTTCACATTAGTTTCTGCGGCAGCTGAAACATTTAGCACTGAGACTTTTTGGAAAACATCCTCATTTCTCATTCACTGGCATGGTCCCCCCTGTGCTATTTCTTTTGCCACTAAATGCAGCTCAGATTCCTGAGGCACGTGGGCTGGGACCTCAGACACGCTTGACTCTTTCTGGAGGTATTTAAGAGATGTGTAGACGTGGCTCTTAGGGACACTGTTTAGTGGTGGACTCGGTAGTATTAGATTAATGGTTGGGATAGATGATCTTAAGGGTCTTTTCCAGCCTAAATGATTCTATGATTCTGTAGCTAGTGAAGTGAAATAGGTGGCTCCAGAAACTGATTTGGCCCTGCTAAGATCCAAATCAATTTTTAGGAGTTGCACCAGGCCGTAGCATGACCTCAAGCAATTTGGTTCCCCACATAGGTCTGGTGTCAAATGTTGGATGGGCTCTCCAGACCCAATGCTGCTTCGTTGTTGGAGGCTGAGGCAGAGATAACATGGGAATCAACTCACCAGCGACTGCGCTTATGTCTGTCATTTCTCTTCCACCTTCTTTCTTCATCACCTGCATCTGATTTCCCTTGTACTCTCCCTGATTTCCAGTTCCTACCACCTCCTGCACCAGCTCCTGTCTCTGGTTGTGTGCTGATGTGGGAAGCTCCTGTGGATGTCAGACCATTCAGCTGATGTGGCTACTGTGCTACTGGTGTCTGAGCCAGGTAGCCTCATCCGAGTTCTGGTGACAACCATAGCTGCACCTTCAGACCACAGTACAAATTCTTTGTCCTCCTATAGGAGCTGGACTTTAAAATGCTTGAAGTGAAACAGCAGCCAAGGCATATGAATATTCGTTATTGCGAGACCTTGGAAAATCTATCCAAGTGTAGCACAAAGAAAGTAGCTGGGTGTCAAAAATGTATCCTTCCTAAATGTACAAAGAAGGGCCAACATAATGGGGATGTGTCTCAGCAGCAAGCAAGGAGGAAGAGTTCCTGTTGCCTTGAAGGTGGGAGCTGTGGTGTGACCGTGAGGGTGGTGCTAGAATGAGGAACCGCTGAAAGGCCAAACTCTTTCCCACCCCTGCTCCCTTAATATGAGGCTGCAGCAACATAAATGTGGCAAACAAACGTCTCTGATATCATCTTCTGGTTTCAGGGCAGGCTTAATCCAGCATCAGTCTAATTGTGTTGCCCCGTGGTTTACTGAACCAGTACGATCTTGTTCCCTGTGGTTAATACTAGCTGCTAAGACTTTTTGCCTCTAATTCTTCTTTTGACATCTCTTTTGTCCCAGCTTAGGCTAAAGGGCTTATCTTCTCAAACATGCAAGTTGGGTATCTCTAAAGCAGCCTAAGACCTAGAAGAGCAATATTTACACTAGATTTAATGCACATTTTTGGTCATCTTAGTACTCTTAGGGGTATAAGCAGGCTTTCTATTCTATATTTACATGCTATCTTACCCAGAAAGGTCTTAGTTCATGGCTGGGATCCTTATGTATTGCTAAAGAGATCCACAACTTGACAGTCTGTTTTCCTCAATCTGTCTCTAACAAGCATAGTTCAGCTGCAAACCCTTCATGGAGCAGGCAGGACCTCACTCAACTTCAATTACCTGGGTGGAAGGTTCCCTAATCCAAGGTATGTGCCTACTGCAGCAGGTTGCCTTGGGAAGTTTTCTCTAGGTAAAGGCAAATGTGTGCCACAGCTCTGCTGGGAGACCTTGCAAATACTTCACCTCTTAGGTGTCCTCACCACAACTTTAGGGGAACAGGTCCAAAGAGGGAGTGTTGGTGCAGCACAGCATCCCTGGGACCAGACCACGCTGTCAGTGTGGCAGCAAAACCTTTCTCCGTGGCATCTTCTGAGCATCTGCTGCACTGAGCACAAAACCCTCCCTATAGGACAGACTGTGGGGGCTGGGAGCTTCCTTCCCCCCTCTTCCACAAGTCCTTCCCCTTAATTTGTGTCATTTTGTTCAGATGCAGCTGGAAAGAATTAAAATGTCAGCCAGGCACAATTGCCTTCATTGAGATGAAAAGCTGCTGGAAAAAAACAATGCTAACAAGCATGGCAAAGAGAAAAAGGGAAAGCCTGGTGCTGTTTAGCTGGTAATAATTAGCCCCAGAAATGGAAAAAGGCAAGATCCACTGTGGCTCCCGTTCAGTTCAGAGGAGGTCCGATTAGGACCAGGTTGATGAGCGGTACTTAATTGCTGCTAATCTGTTACTGGATGGAGTCTGGTCTCCAGGAGGTGCCACATTGCAAAAGCATGTGGCAAACTGGCTGTAGAGAGCAAAGACAGGCAGAAATGCTCCTCAGACTTGGCTGTTGTGGGACCTGACTAGATAGGGTTCCTTGGCAATTGGTGGCTGGGGGTGTGCAAGGTTTAGGACATCCTTTGGATGTTCATGTTATCCAAATGGAGTGGTAGATTAAGAAGTTTTCAACTGTTTAAGCCAAATGACTATACGAAGTCAGGAATCACCCTACCACAGTCCAAGACACTACAGGTTTTCAAGGAAATCACTAAAGCTCCTTTAATAGGAGAAGAGATCAGATGTGAGACTTTTGGATCAGGAACATGCAACAACCCTGCCTGGAACACTCAGTAGCCTACTGGTTAGCCTTGGATAAACATAAAAAATTGGACTAAGAAAGGTCCTCCAGGATTGTAACTCCTTATGTTCCTGTGTCCTCAGTTAGAGCTTCTTATGAGGGCTGAGCTCCTGCAAGCAATGTGGAGGATGCTCTGGGTCCACTAACCCCTCTTCTTTCCTTTTTTTTCTAAATCTTTCTTCTTTTTCTGAACAGTGTGAGGACAATTCAGTCAGCCTCATGCCCATTGTGCACCCAGTCTCAGTTTGTAGCAGGAGCTGTAGCCAACTGGATTTTTCCTTTTCTTCTTCACAACTTCCCAAAGCAGTTTCAGCAAAGCATGGACTTTATAAAGAACCCTCACTAGATGAGATCCTGGTGTCAAGTCTTCTATACCAGGCATGCATTGGGAAATATGAGAATAGAGAGTATTGGGAGGGTAGAGATGTCCAAACCATAGAATCATAGAGTAGTTTGGATTGGAAGGGCTTTAAAGAACATCTAGTTCCAACCCCCTGCCATGTGCAGGGACACCTCCCACTAGACCAGGCTGCTCAAAGCCCCATCCAGCCTGTCCTTGCAGTAGGAGCATCCAAGCTGTGGGTGCTCCAAACTGACCCCAACCCTGCCTCCAGGGATGGGGCATCCATAGCTTCTCACATTAGAAGTAATTATGAATTGGATACTGACTGTCTCTGGTCTACCTAGCTCTGAAAACCTCTGATGATTTCATGATTTGTTCCAGATCTTTCTTGTTTACATGCCTTGGGGTAGGTCAATGTTTGCCTCTCTCTCTGCGATGTGATGCTGGTAACTCAGTTTGCATCCATCATCAGGTGTAATGTTTGGTGTGCCTGAGAACTCCTCCATTTTTCCTAAATCAAAGCAGTTGCTCTAATAAAAGGTATGGTCATTCCCTACAAATCTCACTTAAGCTCAGCTCTGAAGTCTTTCAGGCAATATTTATCCTATGTTAGCACCGCATACACAAATGATTGCTTCTAGAAAGTGCAAAGTGGGAACTGGGAATGTCAAACACCAGATAACGGGGATGACAGGACACCCTGGAAATAGTTTTTCAGGTGGAATTGATGGCAGAGAAAGGAAAACTTAAAGAAAAATGCAGACTAGGGTGTACATGATTGAAATCAAGGGGTCTTAAGATTGTGTTTTAAATGGCCTGAAGCCTAGGAGTTCCTCCGTAGCAATAACCAAGACAGAGCAGTGAAAGACCCTTGTTGACCAAAGGAATACGACTGCACCAGATGCACCATGAAATCTGAAGCCTACCCTTCTTGGTTTTTTTTAAATAAAAAAATCCTACCCCCAACATGGTAGGCTGAGTTCATACCGAAGTACTAACACATGGGTGCCTTTCATGGCTTTTTGAGATAAGGGCTGCCCTTCTGCCTCTTATCTAGTTCAGTGGCTGCGCCAAGTGTCACAACTCTTTCACAGCGGTGCAAACAACTGACTGAAGCAAGGTCCAGCACGTCTGACATGTGCATGTACGTGCCCTATCTTTTAGTGCAGGCAGCAACACCCCTCCTGATTTGGTGGGACAGACAGCCCTGATCTGTCCTGATGTGTGTTTTCAAGGGGGAGGCAAGTCAAGAGAATGGGTACTCAGACAAAGCCAATTCTTACAGTCCAATGGTCCAGTCAGAGCATTGTTTCACTTAATCCCATCTTCTCAGATAGCAACTGCTCATTGGGAAGATGACGCTCTTCCCAGGAGGCAGCCGGTGAGCTGTGCAATACTCTCAACTGTGCGAAAAATGGCTTTCTCACCCTCCCATGTAAGCGTCTTATGCTTTCTGAAGCATAACGTCAGATTACCTGAATAATATTTTCTTCCTGCTTTTTTGCTTAAGCCTTTCCTTTGGGTGGAGATTTCTCCAGCAAGTCATTGGAGTGAAAAACGCTCCTTGATGGCCCCTGTTGTAGCGACTTTCACAATAAACACCCTCTCCGCTTCCCCTGTTTTATCTCTTCCTACAGAGACAAAGGGTAACGATGAGAGTAAATGATCATGGCTTGTTTTGCAAGTGTGAGACGTGGTCCCAAAGGGGACATTTCTCCTGTGCCTGGCAGCAAGATCTCTTGCAGAAGTTTAGGGAGTGTATGAAATAGGAAACAGCCATCTAAGAGATCTCATGCATAGGAAATCAAGGAGGATGCTATCTGCCAGGTTGTCCTAGCTTGCATAGCACTGCAGTTTGGACATTCTCAGGAGTGCTTTCCTGCGCCTACCTTGGACAGGCAGCATGTCCACCACAACAGCATGGAGCTCCTCTGGGCTCTTAAAGAATCACAGAATAATATGGGGTTGGAAGGGACCTCAGGAGATCATCCAGTCCAACCCATCTGCCAAAGTAGGTCCTCCTAGAGCAGGTTGCACAGGAATGTGTCTAGGTGAGTTTTGAATGTCTCCAGAGACAGAGACTCCACCACCTCTCTGGGCAGCCTCTTACAGGGCTCTGCCACCCTCAAAGTCAAGAAGTTCTTCTTCATGTTTAGACGGAACTTTCTATGTTCAAGCTTGTACCTGCTATCTTTTGTCCTGTCACTGGGCACCACTGAAAAAAGACTGGCTCCATATGCTCGACACCCATCCTCTAAGTAATATAAGCATTGATCAGATGACCCCTCAGTGTTCTCTTTTCCAAGCTAAAAAGACCCAAGTCTCTCAGCTTTTCCTCATAAGAGAGATGTCCTTCACCATTTCTACTGGTGAAGCATCTGGAGAACTTCTGTATCAGGCTTGGGATCCTAATTCAATCCTAATTGAAGAAGTTGGGCTTGCCAACTGCTAAACCACCATCTGAGCTTGAAAACCAGTCTCTGAGGTTCAGTGGTGCCGTTGCAACTGGCTTTATGAAAAACAGTTCTTTATTCCAGGTGTGATAAACTCTAGGCTGGAGAAATGTAGACCTTTAATAGAATTTAGGTGCCTCTTTTCAAGTCTAGTCCCTACCTCTATCTTAAAAAACCTCAGTCCCTTGGTCTTATCTGTGGCTAGAAATCCTACACCTACATTGTGAGGTGGCATGTTCCCATGTCTTGCCTTGAGTTCACTCAATGATAGCTGTGCCTTGTGAACCTTATAGAAGACAGGACAAACTGCTAAGTGGCTTAATGCAAGTTTTGTCCTGTTTTCAGGCACTGAAACACAGCTTGTGGCTTCATCCCAGGGCTTGCCTCAAGACTGATACAACATCCAGGCAGCTTCAGAGAAGGGCCTTCAAACGGAGCTGATGCTATCCCAAGCCCAGCACAAGAAATAGGGACAACATCTTGTAGTAGCATTCCAGTCACTTTAGGGGGTACAGGAGAGATAGGGAGGAGCTTTTTATGAGGGACTAGAGTGATAGGATGGGGGTTTTAAACTGAAAAAGGGGAGATTTAGATAAGATATTAGGAAAAAATTCTTTACTGTGGGGGTGGTAAGACACTAAAACAGGTTGCACAGAGAAGCTGTGGATGCCCTCTCCCTGGGCATGTTCAAGACCATTGGATGGGGCTTGGAGTGAGATGGTCTAGTGGGAAGTGCTCCTGCCCGGGGCAGGGGAGTTGGAACTGGGTGATCTTTAAGGTCCCTTCCAACTCTAACCATTCCATGATTCTATTCTACAATTCTATGACTAGTGCCTGGCTTTCCCCCAAAGACCATGGTATCACATTCCCTTGCAGCTCCAAGCACATGGATGCCGGGAAGATACTTCTGCAGGATGGTGTCCTGGCTCTGAAGTTGTGCTCTTCAGGAGAATGCTTCCCCTCCTTCTCCTCGGTGTCACTGTCTGCTTCCAGCCTTCATGACTCCCTGCAGGGGCCTCAGGAGGAGGAATTACCCCTCTGTTAACACCAGTCTGCATCCCAAGCTCCCATCAGGAGGCTGGGCAAGGAGGGCTTTGCCATCAAGGCGGTCTCTCTCCCAGCTCTGCCAAATTGCCCCAGGGGTGCCTCATTAAGCCTCTGTTGCTCCCTCTCTGCAATGGAACTCGTTTCTTCTTTTAATACACGGGCTGACAGACCTGGAAATATCAAACTCGGCAGCTTTGCACCCTGCTCAGATCTGAAGTGCCGTGTGTCGGAGCTAATTAGCTGGATTTCAAATCAGAAGGGCAAACGGCTGTCTTCTCTGACAGCCCTGTTTCATCAGGACCGCCCAGGAAGATTGTTTTGAAGTTTCCCCTTCCCAAGCTTGAATTGTTGAATTGAAGTCACGGGAAACCTCTTAACCTCCTTTTTTTTGGGGGGGGAT